>LAPY01001358.1:0-11485 GCA_000970635.1 Eragrostis tef
CAAATTTACTTGTCGGCCGGTTTCATAACACCGACAACAATCAAAGTAAGCACAGGCGTGGCAGCAAGCGGCATCGCAAAGATGTCATGCCTGCGAGCTGCATCGTCGTGGATGCAGGCGGTCTCCGTGGATGCAGGCGGTATCGACGTGGATGTGGGCACGATCATCGTGATCAAGCGGGGCATCGACGTGGATGTACGGGGAGTCAGCTGCGCGAGCGGTTCAGGCACATAGACATGGTCGCCGTAAGGTTTTTTAATCCTCCATCCTGACTTCCATGGTCGCCGTCCTCATTAACATTCATTCCGCTGAGGACAGATCCATCTGCCTGACGAAGTGGAGGGAAGATCTAGCTAAATAGATATTTTGTTGAGGGTATCTTTTGAAAGTTTCACGAGTGTAGCGAAGGAGGAGCCGGCCCTGATTCCCGACGGTAGGATCACAATCCAACGTCCACGGACGATTATTTGCACCGTTGCACTGAATACTTATTTGCACTGAAAACTTTCCCTATCTATCGTACTTGTTAATGCGATATCGTTCATATTATTGTTGAATGGGGAATTTTATTAATATTAAAGCACCTTACATCTCTTGATTACATAAGTCACCCAAACAAAGCCAAATTTATTGATGGGAGACAAGAAACCTTGAAAGAGCCACAAATTTCACCGTCTAGCATTAACATTCTAGACGGGTATGTCATGAATGAGAACTTTGATCTAAACGAACACGGCCATCTCACCATCCACTACCGTCATCTTCATCTCTGACGGGAGAAAACTGAAACCTAACCCTTTCATAAAAGAGAGGTAGACTGACCTTCCATACGCAAATATGATGAACTTGCTTGTTAATGCGCTATCGTTCATATCATTCTTGCTATATTCAATTGTTACCAGTAAATTATAATCATGATTTCATTGGAAAGAGAACAACTTTTAGTGCATCTAAGTAAACTCAGATCAATTCGCTGACTTCTCTGTAGGCGTCTCATGTACCTTACTACCATCCAAAAAGAGGGGCAAACAACTAGCATAACGCAAAGGAGTCACACAGTCACCTTGTTCGTCTGGCTGCTTTGCAGCAGCTACAGTGTTTCAGTTATTTCTTATGCAGTTGCTACAGTGTTTCTGCAACCGCTACAGTGTTCGCAGTTATTTTTCTGCAATAGCAGCTGCAGCCTGCCGAACAGGGTGATTGTTAGTTGCTCCCACCGAGAGTTGAACTTAAGACCTCAAAAACTACTGTGGCTTTTGTAGCCGCTATGCTATAGCCTTTTTCGCTTTCGCTGCAAAGTATAGCTTTACTCATCTTGGATTTTTCTTTTGTGCAGACTGATTGGGAGGGTGGATATTTTCCACTTACTCTGTCTTTTAATAAAGACTACCCTAGTAGCCCTCCGGTCTGCAAGTTTCCTGCTGGGTTCCTCCATGTCAATGTTTATCATACCGGAGAGGTTTGCATGTCAATCCTTGGAGGCGTAAGTTTCAACTGAAGTGGATGCTTTCTTTCAACATGACTACAGTTCTATGCCTTGCAACTAGCGTCACTTGGCTTTCATGACCTTTTTGGTTCCTTCAGGCATGGAGTCCTTCCATCACAGTGCGGCAAGTTCTTCTAAGCGTCCAGGACATGCTTGATAATCCTAATCCAGAGTCCCCTGCACAACAATGTGTTTGTCGTCTCTTTACCAAGGTCATAAATGCCGCAGCCGCAGCTGCAGCCTACCGAACAGGCCAAGTGATATATATATATACTTCCTAGTTAAAAGATAAAAGAAGCCTGCTATACGTGCGTCTACCGTTCTCTAATGTTCCCTCCCCTTCTACACTACAAAAAGAAAGATCATATATTTCTTTCCTAATAAAACCACTTCAGATATATTTCCATTTTCTACTGAAGATCGTACCCTTGGCCAATGATAAACAACAGAAAACTATGCTTTCATAGGCCGTTCAGATTAGCATAGGGCCGATGACGTTTCTCCGTTTTGTCATCACGGCCTGATTCTGAAAAACGGACGGCGCGAAAATTCGGCCGACATGGGCGCGCGAGGGGAGCCAAAAGCGTGCAAGCATTTCTCGTCTTGGGTGCACGTAATGTACTCACGTCAGTGCTGCCTCCCTACCACATTCGCCGTTGGAGATGCGCATAAAGAAAAACTTTAGACAACAAGAAAATTTCCTGCAAAACAAACGGACCAGCACATTCCCTCTCTGAGTTTGCAGTTTTTTGGGCCTGGGCCAGAAAATATTTCATGGCCAGCCAAATGCTTCTTCTGGCTGTAATGTAGCCATGAATACAGCCCCACTATGTTGAGGGCCATGGTGGTGGCCGACGGGCCAGTAGATTGCACAATCTTTCTTTTTCCAACATTAATTTTGATATGTGTTTTGCAGAGGGAGGAATAAAGTTGAATTTGAGTCAAGTTTTTTCATATCATATCATCATGGTGCCAGTCAACTCCGATTTTTTGTTTACAGCAATTTATAAAATTTGTTATTTTAAAAATGGTGAGTAAATAAAACAATTCCAAAAATAGGAAGGACGCTATACGCGGCAGCGTCCGGAAGGTCTCAAGCCTGTCCGTCTGTCTGTCCAAAGCCTCTCCGCCTCATAGAGCTGGCTGGACACAGAGTCTTGGTTGCCCGGTCATTTGGCGCTCCCAGCCGAACGTTCGCGTGTGTGTGGAGCCGAGCGTGAAGCCAGCCAGATGAGATTGTAGTTTGGCCATCTACATGCTTCTGTCGTTGCAAGGACTCCGCTGAAATCTGCCTGTCGTTGTGGACTTGTGGCTTGTAGATCCCACTGAATGCTACTATCATTCATCGCCAGCGCGAGATGCAGTCGTCGTCAGTTTATGGCTGGGCTGGTAATTCTACAAATTAGCCTGGAGATGAATCAGCCGTACGGGCAACTGAACTAGCTCATCCAACTGAGCTTGGATTTTTTTCAAACCAAAACTCACCATGAACAATCCGGATATTTCGATCCGTAAATGTACACGCTCGATTTGCAAGAGAATAATAGCATTGCACATAACCTACTGTACAAGCTTATAAATCTTATTTTACACATGCTCTACACAATTCTCTTCCTGTCAATGTTGCTATATATTCCTGTGCAGTGCATGTTCTGGTACGCCGATCTTCTCCCAACCCTGTCAGCTACTTTTCACTAAATTTCTTGAGACATTAATTGTTTTGTTTTTCCTTCTGATAACTTGGCATGCATCTTGTGTGATGTTGGAACTGGAGCTGCCCAAACAGCTGCAACATCTCCGTATGAATGCACCCACGATGGAGTACTTGAACATGCTGGTTAATCAACAGATATGTTCATCAGTCAAACGAAAAACGCAAGCAAGGTCACCATCTTGCTTGTGCTCGACGGAGTTCCAGTTACTAGCAACACAACGACAGTTTCAGCGGTGGAGACAGTAAAACCGAGGGAGTTGGTGTCGGGATTTGGTGCCGCACTGCCGGTGCGGTGACCTTGCCGAAGTTTCCGGCTTTGGAGGAATCAGACGCGATGGAGGTGGAAGCTTGATCAGTTTGGGGGTGGATTCTTGGGTCAGAGAACCTAGCAGCGTCCAGGAGTGGACGTGTTTATGTTTGATGATAGCGTCTGGATTCGCACCCTAAGGACATCAGCGTCCTTCCTATTATTTAAACTAGATGATTACCCCGCGTGTTGCTGCGGGACATATATAGTGTTAATCTAAAGAAAAGAAAATGCAAGAAATTTGGAAATCAAACTGGCAGCAATAATAATATACCATAAGTACATGCTGTAAATAATATTATTGAACTCGATGATTGTATATCGATCTGATAAGGCTACAGTAAGAAACAAATTTGTTGATTTTTTCAAACATTGCAAAATAAAGGAAAATTTGAACATTAGCAAACAATGAAGTATAATATATGTTACTTCTATGAAATTGCTTGAAAATTGGAACACATATTCGTAGGCAAATTGGTACATCCAAATGAAATTGCTTCATAAAGTGTCTACATGGTGCACCGGTGTCCAACATGTTTGGCGGTGTGACTATGAGTGACCAGGGACTGCAGCTACTATGAAGGATATTAGGTGATGATTTTCCACTGAGTTATTCTTGAGACATTACTGTGAGTAGATGTCTACTATCTTGTTGGGACACTATGAAAAGTTAATGAACTCTATTTCTGCTATGCATTACATTCAGTAAACATGTAAACGACAGAGAATCTAAAGAATCGTGTACAATTACTTATTCAGGCAGAAGTTGTTGCCATGTCTTCCATTGATACATTGAAACTTTTTTTTTCAAACAGTGACACATTGAGCTTGTTGACTGCATGCATTACCTTACCAATAAAACTTTCAGCCTGACTGATAAATCTAAACTGTTAAATGTAGTCCTAAAAAGAAACTAAATAATGGATCAGTAGTAATCATCTTCATAACATGTTGGGGTGTCTTATGATAAATAAGTGGAAGGGTTAACTCAACAAAATGTTGGAAATAAATGGTAGCAGAAAGAAAAATATCTCTGAACAGGCCTCTCCCTCAGCTAGTATCCATATGCAAATTGTATGCCTATGGAGAGATGTTAGCAACCATATGCACTGTACATGAACAGAGACTCAAAAGCTGCAGCATGATGAGGCTTAGAAACCAAAATATGAGATGGATGGGCGTGCACATCCAGGGTGTGAAATAATGTGAAGAACTTTGTCCCTCTTATTCTGAGGAGATATACAAATTAGCAGGTTTCCATGTTTAATTAGAAGGAAACTACCTAGGTGCAATCATACAACAGAGAAGGTAGATGTGTGATGGAAATTGAAGTAAAGGCCGAACGACTGACCTGGATGGCAATGCTAACCGCAAGCTGCATGCATACGCATTAACCGATTAGGGATTAAAATAGTTTGGCTTGATAAAGTGAAGGCGATTACTGAACCACTTATATATTACATGCGACTGCGAAGGAAATCAGAGTCAGCATGTCAGGAAGAAAAAATGCAGCCTGCCGATGTACCATGAGCTAAAGGAGCGGGTTGCCAGCACCATCTCTAACAACATCACCTCCCAAATCAAGATTTTGGACGATCTCCAAAAAAAAAAAAAACCAGAAGAGGTGGCAGCCAGGTGACAAATCTGTGCAGGTGTCCTCCCCCTACCATACCGTCCTCAGGAACGTAGTATAGTAACAGAAAGGACATGCCCTCTGCTCGTAGGGGCAAGAGCCATATGTGTCGTTCAGGAGATGAATTGGAAGAGTTATTATAGCACACTAAAAGGGACCTCTTGATTGCTGAGTGGTGTAACAGTTTTCAAAGCACTATAGAATAACGTAAGGAATGAAAGCTGAAATTGAATCGGGTGAAGAATATAGTTGCAGCGATGGCACAATCTCTTGATTGTCTAGCCGTAGTGCAAATTATTTCTACAAACTTGCATATCCTATTGATAGCTCTGGCATTATCGTCTCTTGATGGCTGGAGTTTCTGCGCATGCTCGTCCACGATTCTCATAGCAGAGAGGCACAGATTAAAGAAGGCAGTTACTCATAGCATGGAAACTTGCAGATTAAACATGGGATCGGGAGGAGAGGCATGGACGGGAAGCCTGGGTTTGCACGGGTAGGATGCATTGCAAAACTTGATCTGATGGAGAAAATTCAAAGGGTGACGTGGAAGCATGAGAGTGAAGCTTTATAGCAATTAGTGATTGTTAGTGGGTTGCATCTATATAAGATATATAGATTATTATCATTATTTACTACCTTTAAAATTATGAATTTAATAATTATTATAAATAAAAAATCACCGTCAATTTCTGAATTCGCACCAACAGATTTGTAGCTTCATTATTATCCCTTCTCGTCGGCTTCAAATTTCTAGCTATACGCCACTCTACAATACGTAGTTGCTGATGGTACGTACTACGTAGCACCTAATAGTACTTTGCAAGCCCGGCGGTCTGTGTACCTCCGGACCTGTGTTTACTTTGGAGCATCATCTTCCTCATTCATTAGTTCTGGGATATGAAAATGGTTAGGGGATGTTCCGCTGGCCACGCCGGGTGTGTTGTCGCCGCCGCAGGGAGTGAGGGGAAAAGTTGAGGCCGCCGCCGCTACGGGCAGCAACCAGTCATTGTGTGGTCCGCCACAATGACTGGTGACCCAGTGCAACCAAAACGCTCAGTCTCAAATATGAATTTCACATTTTCACCACCAGCAGCCTAAGCGTGTGACTGCTTCCCAAGTTATATCCCTGGGATTCTCGTTGAACCTGAATTGAAGACCTATGGGTACTGCTTTTGCGCGCCTGACACGGCACGTTGGAGTAGTAATCCTCCTTTTGGATGGAAAAGGCAAGTCAAACTGCTCAGAGCTGTCTGTGCTGCAGGGAATACAACATGGCAACGTGAAATCACGACCCAGCTAGCAAGTACTAGTAGTACTACATTTTTCGGGGCCCGCGGCAATGCGGCATTGGGCCATCATCGGTGCACGCCAAGTGAAGGAGCTGGTATGCCTGACAGCCTGAGTTGAGGATACAAGTTTGGTTTTGAAACCCAAGTTTACCTACCACATGTTCATTAAAATTTGAATAGCACGTCGCAAACAACATTACAGAAGCAATAACTGAATCATCTATGCCCTTGCACATGAGGCGGGTTCAGCATAACTGAATCATCTGCGCCTTCCTAATAATAATGTCAGTTCTGCTTATCTCGAGATAACCACAGCTAGAGTGGCACTCTCTACTGAAATAGAAAACGACACATAATGCTACTACCTCCACGTCGGCTCGCCATCATCAAGGGGAATCCGTATTCATTGGTTTTATTTTCACATCAGGCAAATTCCGGTTCAGATCCTTTATGTTAATGGTCAAGGGTGGTAGTCCTGCAAATTTGCAAATATCAATTAATCCATCGAAGTCAACACTAATGGCCTCACAGAAAATACATGAAGATGGAAAAGATGTAACAAAATTACCTAGATCCTTTGGATTGTTAGGTGCAGGGTCTGGAGATCCTTGGGCCTGGTCCTTTCCCTTTTGCTCTTGCTCGGCACGTGTCTCCTCCTTGGCAACGCTCTTTCCTTTGTCCATTGCGGGGAGTAGAGGATCAAACTGGCACGTAGGCATATACATGTAGAGAGAACAACTTTAAATAAATTATACTTCACTATAAAAGAGAGTAATGTAATTGTCACGCTATTCTTATACAAACTATAAAAGACAAACAAAGCCAACTATAACAGAATTCGCAGCATTCGTTGAGCAACGAAAACTAGTTGTGCTACGGTGGCTCTTCTCGAGTTGTGCTACAGTGGCGGCGCTAATCTCGACCAACAGGCCGGAAGCCGAATTGCAGCTAGGTTCCAATTCGGCTTGGTGTGGTAGCTGGTGAAAACCAAGTAAATATCCTTAATCCTCCCTGATCGTGGGTGCTTCCCGCGGCAAACGAATTAGCAGCTTGCTACGGTGGTTCTACCACGAACCTTGGTCTACCGGCCTGGGCTCTACCGAGCAGAGCAGGCCGCGCGTGGCGACGTACAAAATGGAAAGCCTACAAGAACTAGCCTAATTTTCCTCAAAAAAAAAAAGAACTAGCCTAATCGAGAGAGCAGGCCCGAAGGCGCGCAGGCCAACTCACCTCGAGATGGCGAGATTTGTCAGGGATGATTTCAACGGATTGGAAACCGCGGAAGAAGAGGTCCCGGCGCAGCTCCCGGGAGCACGTTCTTTGCCGGTGACCACGTCCAGACCACGGGCTCGGTTTCCAGCGATGGAAGGCTCGGCTGATGGATGGTTGGAGCAATCATAGATCGATGAGACATACGGCACAGAAAGAAGACAAAAAATGATAAACAGAAAATCATTGAAACTCACAATAAGAGAAGGTGAAGAGCCACGGAAAAAAATGGTCTGGACTTCGAACTGTCCTCTCGACGAGTTGATTAGTATACTACCTAGGCTACTCCAAACAGAAACAAGGACAGGAGGCTCTTGTGTCAAGTATCTTACCGTAAGGCGCCACTCGACGCTGGTAACGGAGAAGAAACCAGCAGTGCTTTAGCAGCTCTTTGGCTTTGTCGCGGCGGAGGAAAGGGTTTGTGAGATGGGGAAGGGGTTACTAAGATATATAAAGGAAAGCGGATGTGCTTGAGCTCCCCGCTTGGACGAGAGAATGCCATCGCGCTGCGGCCGTACTAGTTGAACGCAGGGCATATTAGCGGAATTTCGCAGGTGTTGCCTGCGAACGTTGGCCATGGGGCCCGCGATCCGATCGGCGATCAGGGAGGATATCACGAGAGCATACAAAGGCGTTGCTGCTGACGCCGGCCTTGGCGACGTAGCGGTCAATGCTTGGACCTGCTGAACAGCCACGCTCTCGGGGCTAGTCAAGCCTAAGACTGAAGCGCGCCGCGGGTGATGAGGGCTGATTGGTACAGTAAAAAGCAGGAGGCGTTGGTTCCCGGTAGCAGCGAGGAGGACCGGCCGGTGCGGTTACTGCTGGCCTGGCGTCGTAGTGCTGCTGCTCGGTGAAGAAGAAACGTGAACACAATGTCCGGCTGGGCTAGCTTGCTGCACACGGGGCCGGTTGATGGATTGGTTAGTTTTATTTGGGCCCATCCTTTAGTGGGCTGGACCATAGGAACAAGAGACAAAGAGCTGATTTTGGTTTGGTCCATGAAGAAGTGGGTTTTTTACTTTACTGATTCTTTCCTCCTTTTTTCCGGCAGCGGTTTCACGGATCTCGAAAGTGCAAAACCCAAAGAGAGTCAAGAAGGATCTACGCCCTATCAGTCTATACAACAGGATTATACAACCTTGTTTACAAAATTGCCTCAAAAGTTATCAACAATGTCTCCCTCGTTTATGAGGACCCATTTTATGCAGTCAGAGATACCGTACAGATGGTTTTACAGCAGTATAATTAGACGATTAAGGCTTGCCGACTTGGAATAAATAGAGCTAGTTTAAATGTCAAAAACATAAGGTGTCTGCTGCTGATATGGTGCTGCCACTGCGGCCTCCCATCAAATTGTAGCTGAAGGGATCTGTGTTTGTATTCTGAATGGCGCGACCAATTCAGAATAAACCTCTACACAGCAAGCAGTGAGGGATTACTCTCACGAGTCACAAAGCAAAACACGAGGATAACTGCCATGTTCTATCATTAAAAAAAAAAGAGAGAGCATATTTTACTCACTGTCCACAATATGCAACCTAAAGCAGAATAGATATAACTTAGCACAACTCAGAGCTTCCACAATACACATCACACTTCATATTTGTGTACAATAATTTCAGGCAAACCCATCGTTCATCTAGCCCAAAAGGACCAGGACACATTATGATGAGGTAATATCAATTTTGTCTAAAAGAGGTAATACCAACAAGAAAGATATACCTACTCGTAGTTCTAGTGCCCACAACAAAAAACTTTCTAGACATCCGCTCGATTTCCAAACGAGAAAGAATACATTTCCTGCAGCCGGATACTTCAATGCTGTCCACTGGCGTCTCCGGGGCTAGTCAAGCCTAAGACTGAAGCGCGCCGCGGGTGATGAGGGCTGATTGGTACAGTAAAAAGCAGGAGGCGTTGGTTCCCGGTAGCAGCGAGGAGGACCGGCCGGTGCGGTTACTGCTGGCCTGGCGTCGTAGTGCTGCTGCTCGGTGAAGAAGAAACGTGAACACAATGTCCGGCTGGGCTAGCTTGCTGCACACGGGGCCGGTTGATGGATTGGTTAGTTTTATTTGGGCCCATCCTTTAGTGGGCTGGACCATAGGAACAAGAGACAAAGAGCTGATTTTGGTTTGGTCCATGAAGAAGTGGGTTTTTTACTTTACTGATTCTTTCCTCCTTTTTTCCGGCAGCGGTTTCACGGATCTCGAAAGTGCAAAACCCAAAGAGAGTCAAGAAGGATCTACGCCCTATCAGTCTATACAACAGGATTATACAACCTTGTTTACAAAATTGCCTCAAAAGTTATCAACAATGTCTCCCTCGTTTATGAGGACCCATTTTATGCAGTCAGAGATACCGTACAGATGGTTTTACAGCAGTATAATTAGACGATTAAGGCTTGCCGACTTGGAATAAATAGAGCTAGTTTAAATGTCAAAAACATAAGGTGTCTGCTGCTGATATGGTGCTGCCACTGCGGCCTCCCATCAAATTGTAGCTGAAGGGATCTGTGTTTGTATTCTGAATGGCGCGACCAATTCAGAATAAACCTCTACACAGCAAGCAGTGAGGGATTACTCTCACGAGTCACAAAGCAAAACACGAGGATAACTGCCATGTTCTATCATTAAAAAAAAAAGAGAGAGCATATTTTACTCACTGTCCACAATATGCAACCTAAAGCAGAATAGATATAACTTAGCACAACTCAGAGCTTCCACAATACACATCACACTTCATATTTGTGTACAATAATTTCAGGCAAACCCATCGTTCATCTAGCCCAAAAGGACCAGGACACATTATGATGAGGTAATATCAATTTTGTCTAAAAGAGGTAATACCAACAAGAAAGATATACCTACTCGTAGTTCTAGTGCCCACAACAAAAAACTTTCTAGACATCCGCTCGATTTCCAAACGAGAAAGAATACATTTCCTGCAGCCGGATACTTCAATGCTGTCCACTGGCGTCTCCTTCCTTTTGGATCCCCCACTGATGCTGTCCGACCTTTGACGTTTTCCTGCAAATTTTGTACAGAAATTAGTAACTCCAGAGATGTAGTGCTTGTGACTACCTTTCAGAGAAGATGCCATTACCTTTCATTAAACCTAAGAACCCGAATTGGAAGTTTTATATGATCTTTGCTTATGGCTCCGACACCTTCACGAATTCCATCACTTTCCTCCTCGGTCCTGCAGCAGAAATCTTTCCAGGAATTCAGGAAGTAGTAGAATTTTGTACGCCTTTCTTGTCGAGCTCCCACCAACAAAGCAAAATGTTTTTCTAGTTCTGTCCCATCTTGTGGCTTCCAGTTATCTGGTGGTGGCATGTAAATTTCACCATGTTGTAAGTAAGCAACATTCTTGCCACAATTGAATCCAAATAGCACCGGATATCCATCAGCTAGGACAGAACTCAGAGAAACAAAGTCTTTCCGGAGAGATTCCCAATCAGAAATTTTGTGTAACTTGCGTTCATGACCGGTAGTTTTCTCCTGCTCACTGTCATTTTCATCTTCACTATCACTTCTCTGCATACAACATCAAAGCATTTACCAAATAAGTCTACCAAGGGTCAGTTTGGATCTCTTGCTCGGTCTGGCCTCTCTTTGATGGGCAAGGCTAGCTGTTTGGTTCTTCAAAAAGAGAAGCAATCTAGCCTCCAGAAACTAGGATTTCCTAGCCAGCTCAGGAGAGCAAATTCGGCTCTCCGACGCTAGCAAGGCTGCTGGCTGCGCTACTACCGAAGCAAAAATGCTTGCTGCCAGCAGTACCAAACGTC
>LAPY01001358.1:27953-43340 GCA_000970635.1 Eragrostis tef
TATGAATTGTGCTATGTTGTATGAGGTTGATTGGTGTAATATGTGATGAATTCTATATTGTCAATCTCTGGTTAACCCTTATTAGAATATTTCATCAAAGTTCATGCCAAAATTTTCAACTTTTTGAGCCTAGTTTCGCAATTTCCAGTCAAACCGGTAAAACCGATCAAACCGATCGGTTTACCGAGGAAACCGGTCGGTTACCGAAGAAACCGGTCGGTTTCCGAGATTTTAAATTCAAATTTTGATTTTTGAATTTTTGTTCGGTTTCCGACCGGTTACCGCGATTACCGACAAAACCGGTGAAACCGGTCCGGCTCGGTTGAAACGGTAGCATCTAACCTTGACCCTTGCAATCCAGATCTACCGTAGCTTGGTCGGTACGCGAGGTTTTCCGATCTGGTGCAGCCGAAACCCGACCTGGAGGTTAACGCCGCCAGATCGAACAAGGCGGAGAGGACCGAGAGGGGGCGTGCCCGTTTGATGCTGAAGAATCTCAAGCTTGACGAGGAGGAGATGAAGGCGCACGCCGGATCGAAGGC
Organism: Eragrostis tef; assembly: GCA_000970635.1. Taxonomy (NCBI): domain Eukaryota; kingdom Viridiplantae; phylum Streptophyta; class Magnoliopsida; order Poales; family Poaceae; genus Eragrostis; species Eragrostis tef. The sequence goes on from LAPY01001358.1 coordinate 28,496, forward strand.
GGAGAGGCCGAAGAAGAAGCTGCTGCCGAAACCCGTACCCCGCCAGTTCTCGATTGCGGGGGACGGAAAGAAGAGGAAGAAGATGTTGAGGGTGGGCAAGGAATTTGTCGACTGCATCGCTGGAATCCCCCACCCCCCGCCCTTCCAATCTTACCCTAGTTCGGACTTTCAGTTCATGGAGATCCAAGAAAGCTATGTCGCCAAAGAAAGGGCTATTCGTGAAGAGCACGAGAGGATCATCAAGCAGTACGAGGACCATGGCTACGCCGAAATCGAGGTCACCGACGACGAGGAAGAGGTGTAGATATCCGTGGGTTCGCAGAGAGAGCATCAGGGATGGTTGCTGGTAAGGCATCTAAGTTCTGGTTATCTTGTGTGATTCTGCTATCGTAAGTTCGAGAACTCGTATCTTTTCAATGGTAATGCGTTCTGGTGTTCAATTCGGTTGTAATGAAACCGGCTACTAGTTATTTGTGTTGGCAATTATATATGTTCTTTTCGTGGGCGACCAGCTAGTTTGTTTGTCGGCAATTATGTCGTGGTGAGATGATACATCGAGAAGATATCGTGTTGGAACGAATATAATGATCTGTTCAAACATGCATTTCATTGTGGTTGGAAGTGGAACGTCACGCTTTTCTGAGTTGTGCCTGGATTGAATGTAAAATAAAGGATACATACCTTTTGCGGGAAATATATCATTTATTTAGTGACACTAATCCGTATGATTTCTAAATGACAAGAGTCTAAGATAGTTCTTAAACTTGAAATGAATTTCGTTCAAATAGAGTTTCCCCTGACATCACTGGTTCGTTGGATATGTCGTTGTGCTGTACACAAAAGAAGTATCAGATTCAATACATTGGGACGAGCTTTCAGATACACACGCGTTACCTCAGTATTAGCAGATACACACGCGTCGTTACCTCAGTATTAGTATCTCCTGAATCCACCGAGCTTGAAACTTTCAAAATCATGGTTGCGTTTGTGACAGTGCCACAGGATTTTAGATAGTTTGCCTGCCAATACCACAAGATCATGCTACCGCAGGCTTCTAATATCGTGATACTCACCATGTAAATGTATCACTATTAAAAACCATTCACTAATCTGAGCTAGGAGCCAAGATGGTTGATGCATCGTGTCCGCTGCTGAGCTGAAGGGAAGAAGGGCCGTCAAACGATGGAAGAGGGGAGGGTTCCTGAGGAGGCTCGGGGTCCAGTTTCCAGCAGTGGATAAAAATACGCTCGTGGATAAAAATCGTGCTCAAAGGGAAATAAACATCTCAATCGTGCGAATAATCGCCTTACCGTTAAAGTCCGGCGACCGTGCGTGATCTCCTGGCGCCAGGCCATGGTTCCAGACAAACAGCTTCTTTTGGACGGACCGAGCAAGCTGCAAATCCTTTCCCTCGTAAAGTCGTACTCCACGCCACGACGCGTTGTTGACGCCTTTCACATTCTCGGTCCAGCGCTGTATGCAAACAAATGTAACGTTACCCTGTGACCATGCGTCTTCAATTCTTCATCCTGCCCGTGGAAACAAATCTGAACAAATTCTAGTCATATTCGAACCAAACAACACGTTTTCCTCCGCGCAACATTTGCCTCCGCGACCGCGCGCTAATTCAAACCACCCCCTCCGTGTCCCGGGGCACCATTTCCGTCATCTTGCTCGTCGCCGGTGGCGGCGACGGCGATATGGAGGAGGTGGCGCTGCTGGGCTCCTATGGCGAGGGGGGCGGGGCCGGGCCACCGGAGGAGGGGGACGCGGAGTAGCGGAGGATGCCGGCATGCGGCGGGTGCATGTTCGCGTCACCGGCATGACGTGCTCCGCGTGCGCCGGCGCCGTCGAGGCCGCGCTTTCGCGCTGGGGCGCACGGCGCGCGGCCATATCGCTGCTCCAGAACCGCGCCCACGTCGTCTTCGACCCCGCGCTCGCCAAGGTCCCTCCTCCTTCTCACCTCCGCGTCTTCTTAGAATTTGTATGTTTCTGTAATTAAGGGGATTACCGGCGTTTTATTAGTGATACGCTACGCTGCGGAATCGCGGTGCTCAGGGCGGCAAATTCAGCTGCGGCGTGTTGATTAGGGTGGTTAGGATGCGCAACGGCACGGCGCGTATTGCGTCTTTGCTTCCCTTTTCTGCTGCTGCCGTTGAAAGGAATTCACTGTTTGATTTTACCATTGTCTCTGTTTACACGTTGAACTGAATTATTAGGACATGAAAACTGCTGGATTTTGGTAGCTGCTGTTGATGTACTGATGTTTCCTCTGTTTGCAGGCAACTTTAGTGGGGTTCATGATCATTTCGATCAGAATCGCACTTAATAGGAACATTACAATATTTTGACCAACCTCAATTGGCAATCCTGAAGGAGTAACTCAGTTTGATTTGTGACTATTTCAACACCCAACTGCATATATTTTCCAGATGTTTTGTCTTTTAGAACATCTCAATTGTTTCAATATTTGCCAAGTCCTTTAGAGCAACTAACTTGCTTTAAGTCTCTGAAATGAACTAACAGGAAATATTGCATTATTATTCAGTTATTCATTAGGCTGCTGTCTTATGATTTAGGCTTGGTTTCTGCAGGATGAAGACATTGTCGAAGCGATAGAAGATGCTGGGTTCGAAAAAGAAATTCTCCCAGACTCCGCTGTTTCTCAGCCAAAAACGCACAAGACATTGTCAGGCCAGTTTAGGATAGGTGGAATGACTTGTGCTTCTTGTGTGAATTCAGTTGAGGGGATCTTAAAAAAATTGCTGGGCGTAAAAATAGCAGTTGTTGCATTAGCAACCTCATTGGGGGCAGTCGAGTATGATCCTTCCACCATTAGCAAAGATGAAATTGTTCTGGCTATTGAGGATGCTGGTATTGACGCTGCGCTGTTAAGAAGTAGCGAGCAAGACAAGGTGTTATTAAGTGTTACTGGGTTGCATACTGACGGAGATCTAGATGTGTTGCATGATATCCTGAAGAAAATTGAAGGCCTACCTCAGTTTGCTGTAAATTTTGCAAATTCAGAGTTTGAAATTTAATTTGATCCTGAAGTTGTTGGAAGCCTCCAAGATACTTTATCTTCTTCGCTCTAGGTGATTCCTAAGTGTAAGCTAATTTTGTCCAGCCTATCCTTGATGTTTAACTGTTTTCATTATGTTTTTATTCCAATCAGACAAATACCATTTGGCAAGTACTTTTATGTTCCTCTTGGATCCTGACTCCCATTAATTTTTTGTGCACAAGATACCTGTATTTTTCATGCGCATGGCAAGCCATGTCACTCCTACTCATGCACTTTGGACCATTTCGCATTGGAGATTTGCTGAAGTGGATGCTGGTGAGCATAGTGCAGTTTGTTGTTGGCAAATGATTCTATATTACTGCTTATAAGGCCCTGAGGCACGGCTCTACAAATATGGATCTACTAGTTGGCACTACTGTGTCGCATGTCTACTCTGCTTGTGCACTTCTTTATGGGGTATTCACTGGATTTTATCCTCCATTATATTTTGAGACAAGCGCAATGATAATTACATTCTTGCTATTTGTGAAGTATATTGTGGTGCTGGCTAAAGGAAAAAACATCAGATGCTATCAAAAAACTTGTAGAGCTTGCTCCTGCTACAGCTCTTTTACTTCTGAAAGACAAAGGTATCTAAATGAAACAGTAAATTACTTGCGTTAATAATGATCAGCAGTTCTAGGGAGTTCTTATCCAAATAGTTCTCATGGTATAGGTACTGCATTGCATCTTATGGGTAGCTTATAATTGCAGCCTTCCACACATACTCTTGGCATTTTTTTTTCCATCCTTCAGTTTTTCAGTGTAGTCGCACACATCAACTCAACAATTTTCTTAAATACAACAACAACATAGCCTTTTGTCCCAAGCAAGTTAGGGTAGGCTAGAGATGAAACCCGCAAGGTTCATCCACAAGAAACAAGGACAAGAGAAACACAAAATGACACTGGGAAAAAACAAATTTTTTTTTGCGAAAGGAAAAAACAATTTTCTTATATACAAAGAGAAAATATTCTGGCGAGAAGGAGATTGATGCATCGTTAGTACAGCCTGGTGATGCCTTAAAAGTGCTTCCTGGTTCGAAGGTTCCTGCTGATGGTATTGTCATTTGGGGGACATGCCATGTTGATGAGAATATGGTAACGGGTGAATCTGTGCCTATATTTGAGGAAGTATCCAGTCTAATTATTGGAGGCACAAATAACTTTCATGGTATCCTTCATATCCAAGCGACTAAAGTATGGTCAGGGACAGGTTTAAGCCAGATAATATCCCTGGTTGAGACTGCCCAGATGTCGAAAGCCCCAATTCAGAAATTTGCCGATTATGTAAGTACACTTTTCAATCCGTTAGTTTTAAGGAAATGATTTTTATTCTACTCTTAAATCTATAAATCATCATTTTGGTTACTAAATTTACTTTTTAGCTGATGTATATTTCTGTACTTGTTAGAACACACTTGTTAGACTTTTAGTGCATTGTCTTCTAGAGGAAATCACATCACTTGGCAAATTTGCACATTTGTGTACACAGAATTACCTGGCATGATCTGGTTGCATTTTTTTTTTTACGAATTCATCTAAAGCACTTATCATACCTGTGTGATGTTTTTTTCTTGAAACTATGGCTGTTCTGATGATTCATAAATCAAATTTCATACACCTTTACTTTTTGCACTTTTATATACATGTCTTATTGCATCCACCATTTGTCCATGCTGACGTTACTATGATCTTAGGTGTTAGCATTTTTGTTCCCATTGTCATCATCTTGTCTTTATTGACATTGTTTTATGGTAAGTTTCGACATCTCTGAAATCAATACTGTGGATATGAATGTTCAATTGACTCACGCATTAGACTTTTCTAGGTTACTATGAATGCAGCTGCTTTGTTTTCTCCCTCATGTTCTCCATCTCTGTTGTTATTGCCTGTCCATATGCTCTGGGTCTGACAACACCAACTGCTGTTATGGTTGCAACCGGAGTTGGGGCTAACCATGGAATACTTGTAAAGGGTGGAGATGCTCTGGAGAGAGCCCAGAATGTAAAATATGTTATCTTCAATAAAACTGGGACACTGACCCAAGGAAAGGCTACAGTAACAATGACGAAAACTTTTTCTGGAATGGATCATGGCGACTTCCTCACGTTGGTAGCATCTGCGGAGATGAAGTGAAAATTTTCCGTGAGCATTTTCAACGATATTTATGCTTCTTCGAGCAAAGTACAAAACTGCAAATCTTATTTTGTTTTTGTAATTCAGGCAAGCAGTGAGCATCCACTTGCCAATTCTATATTGCATTATGCATTTCATTTCCATTTCTTTGGCAAACTCCCCTCATCAAAAGACAGCATAAAGAACAGAAAAGAAGAGATATTTTCTCAGTGGCTCCTGGATGTTGCAGACTTCTCTGCCTTGCTGGGCAAAGTGATTCAGTGTTGGGTTTATGGAAAGAAACTTTTGGTGAGTTATACGATGCAGCTATCTTTTACTTTCCTTTCAAATAACTCGAGGACAGACATACTTTATACGTAGTGTGCTACATTGCTGAGTAAATTTAATTCATTAATATGATAATTACATGTTTGTGTAGGTAGGAAACCGTACTTTGATAGCTGAAAATGGGATAAATGTTCCTGAAGTAGCCAAAAATTTCTTGGTAGACATGGAGCTGAATGCAAAAACTGGTATTCTCGTAGCATATGATGGTGAATTCATTGCCATGATTGGGATCACCGACCCCTTGAAAAGAGGGGCTGCTGTAGTTGTAAAAGGCCTAAAGAATATGGGTGTTCATCCAGTTATGGTCACCGGGGACAACCGGAGGACTGCACAAGCAGTTGCAAAGGAGGTTAGTTTGAATTGACATGTTTAGTCCTAGCATCTGCATCTCATCCTTTCAATTAACCTCTCGGTAACGTGTGCTGAATCAAAATATATTTGTGATTCTGCAGGTTGGCATCGAGGATGTGAGAGCGGAGGTCATGCCAGCTGGAAAAACCAACGTCATCCGCTCCCTCCAAAAGGATGGCAGCGTCGTTGCAATGGTCGGAGACGGCATCAACGACTCGCCAGCCGTGGCTGCCGCGGGCGGGGGGGACTGGGGATGGTGAGTAAATTTAATTCATTAATATGATAATTACATGTTTGTGTAGGTAGGAAACCGTACTTTGATAGCTGAAAATGGGATAAATGTTCCTGAAGTAGCCAAAAATTTCTTGGTAGACATGGAGCTGAATGCAAAAACTGGTATTCTCGTAGCATATGATGGTGAATTCATTGGCTTGATTGGGATCACCGACCCCTTGAAAAGGGAGGCTGCTGTAGTTGTAGAAGGCCTAAAGAAGATGGGTGTTCATCCAGTTATGGTCACCGGGGACAACCGGAGGACTGCACAAGCAGTTGCAAAGGAGGTTAGTTTGAATTGACATGTTTAGTCCTAGCATCTGCATCTCATCCTTTCAATTAACCTCTCGGTAACGTGTGCTGAATCAAAATATATTTGTGATTCTGCAGGTTGGCATCGAGGATGTGAGAGCGGAGGTCATGCCAGCTGGAAAAGCCGATGTCATCCGCTCCCTCCAAAAGGATGGCAGTGTCGTTGCAATGGTCGGAGACGGCATCAATGACTCGCCAGCCCTAGCCGCCGCTGACGTGGGGATGGCCATTGGCGCTGGAACCGACATTGCCATCGAGGCAGCAGACTACGTGCTGGTCCGGAACAACCTGGAGGACGTCATCCCGGCTGTCGACCTCTCCCGGAAGACTTCAGCTGGATCCGGTGGAACTACTTCTTTGCCATGGCGTACAATGTTGTGGGGCCATCCCAGTAGTCGCAGGCGCACTGTTCCCGTTCACCGGAGTCCAGATGCCGCCGTGGCTGGCGGGCGCGAGCACGGCGTTTTCGTCTGTTAGGGTGGTGTGTTCGTCGCTGCTGTTGGGGAGGTATAGGAAACCTAGGCTCGCAGCTTTGCTGCAGATAACGGTGGTGAAATTTCGTTTTGTGGCATTCTGTTGTGTGTGTTTACTGGAGATGTGAAAAATGTGTCTCCTTGTGAATGTATATTGCAGTTTTGACTGTTAAATTCTTGTACATATCCTACAGTTTTACGATTGAATTCCTAGTTGCATATTATCAAGTGCAAGCTTTCTTTCGGCGTTGCTGAGTTCTTTAAGGAGTACTCGAATTTACAAAACATCGAGCAGTAACCTGTCGTCTTGTGCAGTTCATTGTTTGTCCTGCTGGCTGCAGAGCATAGTGCATGGCCGCCGGTCGAGCCACATCGCCCCTCAGCGTGACAGGTATTACTTTTTTTTTTTGATAGTGGTATTACAATTCTTACTCTGGAAACTCTGAACGTTGGAAAAGTGCTTGTCTTAGACTTAAAACAGTTTCTGGCCATAACTGCCTGATGTGCATATCCTGGCCTAGGAGAGGAAGGAAAATTATTATTATGCAGGTGTCTGAGGTGCAAATCCTGGCCTTGGAAATTTCTTAAATAGGTCCCATTGCCATTTGCAGACTTTCACCCTGAAGGTTTGCCAAGATAGAACCATGTACTGTTGAAATACGTGTGCTATTTGCAGAATTTAAAAGCATTTCGAGAGATATGTTAACCTCTTAAATACTCCATAAACCATGTGAGGTAAGAACTGTCCCCTCCAAAACTGCCATGAGATAGGCTATCTAAAGTTGCAGGCACAAGAAACCAACAAAACAAGGAGCGTATAATAATAGCATCCCTCTTATCTAAAACTGCTGTAACAGTGCACATGCAAAACAAAAATGTCTGCAAAGACAGTTTCCTCTTCCAGCATCAATAATCTGGCTCAACGAATCTCATTATCATATATTACATTTAGCTTGCCTACAATACAATCAATCAGAATGTTCTCTTTTCTCTTCTCACTTTTCTCAAGTCAGAATCTTCACCGTCCCTCAAAGTGGTAATCACCAATCCTCGTCACTTGATGGCTCTTCGGGATAATCATACATAGGATTATCCTCAGCTGCATTTTCAAGATGGAAGAGTTCAGCTAATTTAAATATGTCATGGCCATAACATTTAATTTGCAATTCTACAGTCAAATTGTTTCTAAAACTTCCATTCGAATCATCTGTTTCGTACGGATAATCATCATCATATTCAGGTTCACCATCATGTTCAGACCTACTCAATAGAAGACAGATTAGAAAAGGTTCATAAATAGGAGTGGAACCCTAGTCTCAAACATGAATTAAATTTACCAATGTTTTGGAGTTGTTGATTCATCTTCCATGTTATCATCCAATTCCATGGCAGTACAATCCTCCTGCACATTTACAGCATCACAAACTTCTGAATCTAAATCATCAGAAGAAAAAACAGGAAAAAAAAAAAGGTGCACTACATCATACCTTCTGCATGGTTTCCTTATCCACCTGCTGCTCCATCCACAGCTGCTCTCCCAACTCCTTAGGCTGCTCCTTGGCAGTGTACAAGTTTTTCCTTTCCGAATCCTCCTGCATATTTGAAGCATACCACAAACTTCAGTAACTAAATCATCTGAAGAAAAAAGCAGGGAAACAAAGGTGCACTACATCATACCTTCTGCACAGTTGCCTTGTCCATCTGATGCTCCTTCCGCAGCTGCTCTCCAAACTTCTTAGGTCGCTTCTTCCATTCCTTCCTCCAGTTTTCGAACTTCTTCTCCTGCATTTCAAATTCTTTGTGTAGCTGATCCAATGTGTTTTGCCCTTTCTGCACTCCCTTCATGACGTCATTCTTGTTCCTTTCACATTGACTTTGCAGATCCGCCCTCATGATAACAAATCTTCCTTCTTGCCGCTCAAACTCATATTTTTTTGCTTCAAAGATAACTCGTGTTCTTCTTCAGATTCATCACTAACTCCCAACTGCAGAAAATTCAGTCCAAGTCTTCAGTTCAAACTGAAACAAAAAAAGGGGGTCAAAATAAATATCTTTACCTCATCTTTTGAGTCCATTGTCATGTAAGCATTCTTCATAAACACCTCCTTCTTTAGCATCTTCTCCTTCTTCATCAGGCCAAGCCTCAGCAGCGCCTCCTCCTGTCCCTTGAACTCCTCCAAAGATAAAGGGGCCACGATCCGAGTAAAGATTCTGGCAACTTCATTACGAATCGGGATAGGCATGTTCACAATTATGTCACTGGTTAAGCTTCTATAATAGCTCCTCACTATCTTTCGAAACTCTGCACCAAAAACTGAGTTAGAAGACGTACACAGCAAAAAATAATGAAAATCAACAAGAAAACGAAATACCTTTTACCCATCTTGGGCACCCACAGGCAGAGAAATACTTGATCCTATTTATGCAAAATGCCAAACATCTATAGTTTTCCTTTCCCAGTGGACTGTCATACTGCCAAGAAAAATAACAAAATATAAGTAGCTACAAATTCTCCTTGGTTGAATTTATTGTAGCTGTAATTAGAAAAAAATGTTAAAACTTAAAACACGCTTACCATTTCCTCGAGAAAGTAGGGAGCCTCTGCCAGGTATGCAAAGGACCTACTGGGAACGCGATACATCTCCCGGGGGTCGCCAACATATGCCCTGAGTTCATCGGGAATGTCAAAAGACTCCTTCCCACCCACTGCATCTAGCTCCCCTAATAGCTCGGTTATTTTCACCACCACATTATCAATATCTGGTGTGAAACCTACAGCAGCGATCAATTTAGTTGCATAGTTAGAATTAAGTTATTTATAAGTTTTGTGATAGGAGAATGATTCAGTGGAGTAAATTTCAGACCTTCCACACCCTGGAGTAAAATATTCAGAAGGACGGCTTGACTCTCAATATTCGTCTTGGCAAGTGTCTTGTTGTAGTAAACTCTCTTACTATGCCGACCTTGGACCATCTGACCTAGACAACTGTACTGCACAAGCAGTTCCCTATTCAAGAGGGCGATGCGACCAGTACCATCGGCTTTAGCAGAATGAAACTGCAACCCAATGTAGACATTAGCGAAAGACGTGTTCAACAACATAACATACTGGCAAAATAATTGTAGCCGTATGATTTCATTGAGCTAAACTACATTACACCCAAAAAAAATTGCAACCGGCAATTGTGCTTACTTGAAATGCCTTACACACGGATCAAAGGTATATGAAATATTGAAGAGCAGCGACAACGTAATACAGGGAGAGAGACATAACCACGAACTGACTTTGATCTAAAAGTGGGCCAAAAAAAAGACGCGTTCCGATTCGATTGTTAAATAGCAAGAGATAGACGGCATTGGTAGCAGTGTAGCACAGGAGACGAAGGAGGCGGTTGACTGGCGGGCGTTCGGCGCTCTAAGGCGATTAGGTCGCGCGGGCAGCGAGTGAGCGTCGCATATACCACAGCTCCCTCTAACCCTACCGAAACAAAGAGAAATAGAGGTTACGCTTACACGGAATGGAACTTCGGCGTCCTTCGCGCGGATGGGCAGAGGCTTGTGCACGTGCTTCTGCTTCTGCTTCTGCTTCTGCGTCCCTGGCCACATCCTTAGCCGGCGGCGGCAGAAGCGGCGGCGGCCGTAGAGATAGATCGGTGGCGAAGACGAAGCCGAAGAGCTGTGCCAAGAAAGAGGACGGTGTCCAAAGCCGCTTGTGGCTGGGGCGCAAGGCAAAGGCGTCGGTTTCACCACCACAACCATGAGTTGGTTTGGGCCGGTATCAGCGTCACTTTCGGCCCGTTAACTCAGAGCTCGCATGAGCTCGCTCAGCCACCGACCACCATCGTCAAGCTCGACCCTTTTTTTTTTTGACACGAAACCGACGTGGGTTTGTTTCCTCTAAATTAGGCCCACGGAACATAGAAAAATCGTGGTTAGCGCGAGCTGCGCGACGGCGGTCTGCTACGAAGAGGAGGATGCGGATGATGGTCGTGGTGAGGCCGATTCCGCCTCGTTCGGCCATAGGAGGGGACTCCCGAGTCCCCGACTATTCCTCTCCATGGACGGACCTCTTCGTCGAGAAGATGAATGAATGGATGAATGACAAGGGAGGAGAGATCTTCACAGACGGAGCTGCCCCCTCGCATCCTATTTATATAGAAGGGCTAGTAAGGATGGACGACAAAATCGAGAGGGGCGATGTGTCGCTACGGGTCGTATTAAATTGTAACGCTTCAAAAGCCGTGGCGGCTTTTTAGGAGTATAAATAAAGAACTAAATAGTACTCCACTAAATATAGACAGGCTGGAACCACCCGTGACACATGAACCAAACAAAAGAGCCAGCCAGCCTAGTATTCTCCACTAGTACAACTAATAGTATATTTTTCAGCACCTAAATAAAAATAAGAAGAGCAGGCTAACGCGTGCACGTGCATGCTAAAGCCAATCCGCCCGCACACTCTTTTTGGAAAGTCCTTATTAGGAGCCTTCCTAATCGGGCAAATCTACCGGATTAAGCAATCCAAGCGGCGGGACTCGGGAGCATATCGCGGCCCTGCGCAGCGCGGATTATCACTACAACTCGAATATAATACTCGATCACAACTTTCCCTGCCACAGAATAAGCAAATCTTCTCTAGGAAAAAGCATGCACAGATTAAAAACTTGCTAATACTCCAACCAAAATTCATATCTGATCAGTTTCTTGTTGCTTCTTTTTGGCAGCCAAAACGAGTACCACAAATGTACATTTGATATGGACATATTTGCTAAAAAGATACCTAGAGACCTGAGGCAAGAAAATGCCAATACAGAGATGAAAGATTTGGTCCTAGTGCTATGGATCACATATCACACTATCTGCCTTGCTGAGAACATAACGAAAGGATAGAATACATCTCACAATATAGTTACATTAACAGAATTGTTTCTCATAGTTATTGGCTTGCTTCTCCATGTGCCTAATTGAACATATAGATTGAACTTACTAAATATAAATATAGTTCACCGGTACAAGCCAAGCAAAATCTTGTACCTACATGAAAGTAAAATAACATAAAATTGCTAAAGTTGAACTCAGATCTAAAAAAACAAGTAGATAAGGAATGAAGAAACTACAACAGATGCTAGTCTTGGCCATCACACTGGCAACCAGCTAATACAAACGAATTTGAGCCTGTAGCTGCAACCGTTTTTTCTACAACTGAACCTTCAGCAACTTTCTAGTTCTAATGCAGTTATGACATCAAAAACAGAATAACTGCAACCTACATTGAGGTGAACACCCAGGCAAGCACGAGAGGAGATTCAACAGGTGAACATATGAGCAAACAACACCAAGTAGCAACAACAAAAGATGTTACATATTTGCTAAAATCTGTCCAATATTTTGCTTTTCTGATATTATTAAGTTGCTTTTGAAATCAAAGTAATATCATGTCAATGACAACTTGGAGACATATGCTCATACAACCTCACCAAACTTGAGGGCGAGGCTCTGTTCCTTGCACTATGAAAATAAACCATATAAAGTTACTTCTATAGTTCATAAATTTTGCTTGCTGATTGTATAAAGTTACCAGTTTGTAACATATTGTTTCCTAATCCATATGTTTGCCTATAATGAACAACAATGAAGCTGGATAACAGAACTAAGAAAAATGCATTTAGCCATTGACCAAAATGCTTTAAAACCCCATAAAACAACTTTCGAACATATACAATATGACATAAAAGGTGCATGTTCCTCTTAACTTTAACAACATACAAAAAAGTGCATAAATGGTAACACCAAGTGCAAACATAAAAACAGAATGAAATACAGAGAAAATGAAGTAAACATGCTCAAATTTATCTAAAATAATAATCTTGCTTCAGTTATAACTAAAAGTACTTATTAGTATACATTAAATTACTGTTAGAAATGCTAAAACCTGCTTTTACATGTGTGCAGGTTCCAGAAAATATGTTTGACATAAACTTGCTTTCAGTTTTCACTAAACGTACTTATTTGTATATATAGAATTACTGTTAGAATTGCTAAAACCTGCTTTTACATGTGTGCAGGTTCCAGAAAATATGTTTGACATAAACTTGCTTTCAGTTTTCACTAAACGTACTTATTTGTATATATAGAATTACTGTTAGAATTGCTAAAACCTGCTTTTACATGTGTGCAGGTTCCAGAAAATATGTTTGACATAAACTTGCTTTCAGTTTTCACTAAACGTACTTATTTGTATATATAGAATTACTGTTAGAATTGCTAAAACCTGCTTTTACATGTGTGCAGGTTCCAAAAAATATGTTTGACTTAAACTTGCTTTCAGTTTTCATTAAAAATACTTATTAGTATATATAGAATTACTGTTACAAATGCTAAAACCTGCTTTTACATGTGTGCAGGGACAAAACCATCAGTTAACACCAAAAAATGCTTATTTATATAATAGAATTACTATTAGACATGCTTTAAAGTGCTTTTCATGACTGTAACTCCACATTGTGGCACAATGGTTAACTAAAACTTGGTTAAAATAATTTAGCATAATATAGAATTACTTATAAAAATGCTTCTGCAGTGCATGTTATTTAAAAACAAGTTATATATCTGAACCCAACATTCAAAAGCAGACGGTGCCGAGCAATCTCTGCTATTAGAATTAACTAATATGTTGCAGAAGACCCTACAGATTCAGGATTGCTACATTATTTGAATTGAGGCTTTCAATAGAAGAAACACACATAAATGACAGTAATGAACAAGACAACTAGAACCTAGTTATTTCAAAAGGTGTTCCTTATTCTGAAAACAGATCAACAATTGCAAGAACTATGGAAAGACCCCTATTCATGGTGATTATCATGCACAGTGGTGCATGGAAAAAATGCACAGACATGAAGCAAAAGTTTCTTATGCTGAGGGGAAAAAGTGCTTATGTTGCAGGAGAAAAGTGCTTATGCTGCAGTAGAAAAGTGCTTATAATGGAAATATGACAGAAAGAGATTGTCACCATTTGCTCCTCCAGAAATATCGAGATAACTCATAAACACCCAAGTCACCAACTCCTAAATGGCTAAACCCAATATAGACACAATTAGCCCAGCAGTTCTAGAACCCAGTCATAGTGAGCATAGCAGGCAGGAATTGCACAACATTAACTAATTACATGGAGTGTAAACCAATTGAGCTGAGAGATGAAGAGAGTGAGAAGGACATACAGATGGAGAACAACATAGCTGTTCTCGTCGATGTTTCAGTTATCATTAAAAATACTTATTAGTGTATATAGAATTACTGTTAGAAATGCTAAAACCTGCTTTTACATGTGTGCACGGACAAAACCATCATTTAACAAGAAAAATGCTTATATTACATAATATAGAATTACTATTAGACAAGCTTTAAAATGCTTTTCATGGCTGTAAGTTTCAGTTAAACATTAACCACAATGGTTAACTAAAGCTTGGTTTCATGTTCAGTAAAATAATTTAGCATAATATACAATTATTTACAAAGTGCTTTAGTAACATATGTGTAACACCCCAGTTTAAATCCATGGTTAATCAAACTGATTAAGGCAATTGAGATGAGTTTAGACAAAATGATCAAAAGGAATGAATGGACAAAACTTTAATTAAGTCAATTATGCAATTTCTAAATTTACCGAATTTTTGATACCAAGTGAAGTCGTTCAGAGGTCAATTTTTCAGAATTTTTGGAGCACGGGAAGACGAGATAAAAATTAAGACAAAGGAAAACGTGGAGAAATTCGTTTGAAAAAAAATCAGAAAAAGTCGAGCGGGACCCGCCTGTCAGCGTCTTCCACCTCCGATCGCCCATGCCGGCCGCTGTGCTCGCCGCTCCGTCGCCTCAGCGCCAGCGCCGGCAGGATGAGGACGGCTTCA
>LAPY01001358.1:54775-67221 GCA_000970635.1 Eragrostis tef
CCCCGGCCCCGCCGCAGATGCACCGGCGGCCTGACGACGACGCCGGCCCGACGCCGCGCCGTGTCGACGGCGCTCCGGACGCGCTCCCTTCCGTCATCGCCTCGGATGCTTCGCTTTTCCTCTTCCTCTTCCTCCTGCTGGATCGGTGTGATGAGTGACTGCTAGAGCTTGGGGCGCAGCGTAGGTGGCGACTAGTGAGTGTGAATGGGCGGTTGTTAGGTGGACGGGGTGTCCGTGATTTATACAGGCGCGCCTACCTAATCACTCCGATTGTGTCACTGGCTTCACGAGGGAAGCACGCATCATAACTTTGGATGCTGGGCGTCCATGGACCACGATCCGAGTGAAAGGAAACTGATCCATTGTTTGAGGGAAAAGAGAAAAAGAGGCGATCTCTCTTGGCGATGGTGTAAGCATTTGCCAGATGAAGGAACAAGGGAGATCACGGTGTCGTCAGCTTTGCAAGTGGACTGCAACTGGCGGCCAGCCGGATCATCTCCTCTCAAGGGAACAAAAACAGTGGGCAGCGGCAGTCGGATAATAGCACAATCAAACATGCGTGGCGCCCACGCGAGACATGCGGGCGGGAGTTATGGGCGTTCCTTGTCGCCGACCAGGGCGTGACGCAGCACGTCCACATCCGCTCGCCGTCACAGCGTCACCGGCAACGAAGTCTTCGGGCTCCACCAGCAGCACAACCGCAGACGCACATTCTTTCATCTCGAAGTTCTGACGTTTTTACTGAACCACCACCAGCGCATGACTGGATCGGCCAAGCTGAAAGAAAATCGAACTCTTGATTAGGTAAACGAACGAGTTGCTCGCAGCCTCGCAGCATTTCCCATGATCCAGTGGGCGCACGCATGCAGGCAGGACGCGCGCATGTGACCGGATGGGGGATGTCGTCCATGGCCCACGTGCTCGCCGGATTAACCAAAGAATCCAGCGATCCGCCGCAGATTGGAGGAGGAAGAATGGACAATGGAGCGTTGCTTAGAGCCAACGGCTCCATGATTAAGCAAAGAAAAGCTCCGGCGCTTTGTCCACCCCCTGCGGAGGATCCGACAAGATTGCCACGCGTGGAGCCCATCATCAGCGATGCTGATGACTCACTCCCACGTTTCCAAAGCTCTGTTATTAGTATGCTCCTAGTACACATACTAATACTGCATGACCACACTCTTCTGATGTCTGATCTGAGTTGCTTTGGATGCCTGGGTAGGTGCCTGTTCCTAAAAAGAATAAGATCCATAAAGTTAATCGCATGCCTGAACACGAACAGTATACTACCCCCACCGAGCGTAACAACACAGGTAAACACCAGTACTGCAGTGTGGCCTTACTGGGACAGCCCTCCATAGTCCATACGTCCCGGTTCGACGGGAATCTCTTGCGGTCGGCGGCTACCTTACAAGATTACTTTGTTTTTGCTGAAACTGATGCGAATAATCAGACGGAGTCGAGCGTCGCAGTTTGGTCCACGATCAGCAGATTTGTCAGTTAAGGTGCAAGTTGATGGTATTCCTTGTCTCTACTGAAGACCAGTAGTAACATGGCTATGTTCAGAACGGTATTTTCCCCTTGAGAAAGCTGACTGCTGCAGGGATATGGAAATGATCTTACTAAATGCTCTGCGGAATTGATGATCCTGGTTTTCGTGCTATGTTTGATACTACACTGGAATGTGACTGCAAACGTCTCCAGATGGGCACGCCTACTGCTTCGGAATGACAGGCTGGGAACATGATCCTCGGCGAAATGGTACAGTACCTACAAATTGAAGCAGAGAAGCTCATGTTGGCGTGCCGTAGTACCGACTTAGTACAATTAAGCACTGACATGCCATTCGATTTTCGGAATTCCTGTGTAATAGATCCTATTTCTTTAAAACTCTGTACAACAAAATGACAGTTACAATATACCAGTACGCAGACAGAATCACACGGAAGGTAGTTACGATTTTAGGTTGCACCAGGTGGGGAAATGGTTTTATTAACATACTGGTACATGGCTGACCATCTCATTTCAGAATAGCTTTCACTCATTGTTTGAGTTGCCAGACAATGAGAATCGACAAAATATTCTTGCAAAATCGCATTCTAACAGCTCTCCATCTGGCCTATAAAGAAGAGAGAGGTATTTGACAGAGTCCTCAACTCATTATCCAAGACATCCTCTCAGTTCCTAGAAGCTGTAGTAGCCCATAGGCAGTTTAGGAGTACAACCATACAACAGAGGCAGATTAGATGGTTTGACACAAAGCTAATGTAGCTATCGATCAATCATTGGAACGGAGTAAGCCAATCCCTCGTCTCAAGTGTCAACTTGTTTTGAAATTGCCTAGCAAAAGAAACCAAATCTTAGCTAGAAAATAATTGTTCGAGTGTTACTCAACATAAATGACTAAGTGAGCATTATACAAAATTACAATTTAGGGACTAGATAAACGATACAAGCCATAAAGGTGTGGAATAAAACGAGAATAGGAAGACCATATCAGTAAAACAATATTGAACTACTATGAAATCCTTGCCATTCTACAAACTGCTTTCATAAGAGAAAAACAAAGTAAAGAAATACAATTGTTTGGATAGGGGAAAAAAAGGGGGGGAAATAGTGAAGTAGAATGACAATGTGGTCTTAGGCTGAAATGTGTACCTTCAGCAACCAAACACATCAGAAAGCTTTACAAAATACAACAGCTTGAATGGTCCCTGAAAATAAAGTATAATTAGAAATGTGAGATAGCTAAGTACTGATGAGTTTATTGAATATCTTGAATATAATTTGTATTTCCTTGCATCTATGAACATAAAATGTAGTCATAATAGCAGAGGTGTACTTCTTTGGATCTTGATAGTGTTTTAATGCCTCCAGGAATTGGTTCCAAAACGGGCCAGTTTCTTGAAGATTAACATTCTCTGGTCCCCCAAGATAAGCTTGAACGATGAATTCATGGCTCCTTTCCCTGAAATAGATTGCACCGGCTCCTTGCAGAAGTTTAATGTATCAACTAAGCTGAAGATAGTGTCTAATATAGTTTCAACTGACCTTCCTTCGTATTGTGACAACCATCCCAAGTAAGCTGCACCAAAGTACATGGATGCAAAAGGATTATAGAGATCATCCACAGAGATGACCGTGTAAGCCCTGTAGCCACAATCTCTGCTAATACAGAAAACTGCAGGTAAGTTTCCACAAAATTTATATTACTACAACAGAGAGAGCAGTGGAGGACTATTCCTAGTACAATAGTTTGATCATTGCATGCATACTAATGGAGAGATATAGGCCAAAACTGAAGTTCAACAATCTTGGACAGCCCATAACACTGTGAGGCATGGTAGTTAGCATAAGAAACAAGGATAGGTAAAACACCAGGGAGTTTCCAATTTGTTGGAATGAACATTACCAAACATAACTCTAAGCTCCTACTGAATTTCCAAATAAGGTAACCATAACTTTTATATAATGTGCAACCTCTTGGATAGCAAAAGTACATTATAAAAACTTGCCTCGAAAGCCATGAAGCAGTAGGGAAGTCTATCCCCATCAATCCAGTCCGAGTACTAACTCCATGGACAAAGCGCATACTGGATACCTCTGCAAGAGCCGCAAGAGCTTCCTGGTTTCCATCAGAAACAGAGATTCTAATAAATAATAATTTACAAGGCAGGAGTCCATAAATCTATCAGAAACTCTAGAAATATACTTACTGTTACTGGGACAGGCATCTACATACATAAAATTTTCAGCTTTAACTATCGCATCGATCAATTTATAAGGAGATGATTTGCTAACATGATGGACAAGCCTAAATGTAATGTAACGTTTTCAAGACAACAGGCTAGAAGTGGCGGTTTCCAGACATCTACAGAATAGTCTAACATGGCTAGTAAATAATAAATAAATAACTATTAAATGCACCGGAGATACAAAGATGTTGCATGGACTGAAGGAAAAATACTCCTAGCATGCACTTCAATTGTAACATGACCTAACGAGAAAAAAATTCAAAGAGCTAAGTGATGTTACACGATAGATAGTTTTTCTACAAAAAAAAGTTCATATCTCACGAAATTGCACTATTTTAGATCAAAAAGATATGGTACACGAAAGTGATATCTTCTATTAAATTTGGCACATTGCATTATCTTCTCGAATGGCATGCACATGCTTATCGGTCCAAAACTTACTGGTTTTACTCCTCTTGAGCTCAAATGGCGTGATATGGTTATCTCAGCAACAGCCTGGATCATAATGAAAACTAAAGTCTGTAATAAAGGGCTTTAAACATCTAATCAAATTCACCAAACAAGATGATAAACGATGTTCCTGTCAATGAGAAACGAGTTGATTGCACATAAATAAAAAAAAAAGCAAATGCGCCTCTGAAATTTATCCACGGCTGGAACACATGTTATGATTGTTGAGACTTTTCCCCTTTTCCAGACTAGTAAATACCAAAATAGTTGCAAACTAGTGCTAATATACTGAAGACATGATAAAGTAACAACCTGAAAACCTCAAAACCACCTGACGAAATTTGAGACTTAGCCTCAACAGAATGTCACAAAGGCATGGTAATAAGCCAACCACGAGTGACACCTATTACTATAGTGCAATATGGACTATGCAAAATTTTAGTGGTATTCTGTTACATTTCATTTACATGAAATATTCCTCTGATCTTACAAAGTCTTGTATATTCAGTAGTTGGGTAGTGCTTCTGTGATCTCCAAATATCTATAGTGTAGAAACCATAAAGCTGCACAACTCGTAGTGAAATACATTTTAAGAAAAAATATACTTGAGCGAGAGTTGTTTGTTGCAAATCGGACCCTTGGCTGGCATAGATGCTCTACTAATGGAATAGCCTAAGTGTAGTTTTATGCAAATAAAGAAAGCCAAAAATAAGCTTTGTGCAAGAATATATATTACTCAATATTTTAGCACAGGAGTAGAGTTACTGGAAATGTGAAGTAGCAATGCCAGATGGAAATATTCCTATCATACCTTCACCTCCACGCGAGAAAGATACGGCCTCTTCTTTGCATCCTGGGAGAATCGTACATTTCCACGTCTCTCGCCAGATTTTGTCCACTCCTTTACCACATCAGGATGCTTCCACATCGCATCCATATCTCCTTCTGATACTTTGGAATCCCAGTATATAAACTGTGCTCCTGACTCAAAATTTATGACAAGATATCAGCTTTTGTTTGATGGAAGATCAGATGTTATTACATTTTCCCTTATGAACCAAGTAAAAGGTAACCTGTGCTTGACGAATGTGTCAAACGGTCAGGAGAAAGCTCATTGTAGATTTCTGGTTGTCTGCCAAATAATAGAGAGAAGCATTCTGTCAGGCGTCTCAGACTTCCAAAGGGGACATAAGAAAGAGTAGTTATGAAGCTGGATACAGTTTTGGTCAGTGTATTCTGATAAGATGTATGGAGTTTTAAGGCCACGAAAATGATGGTTTTGATGACATGAAATGAATGTAACCCGAATTTCTTGATATATTGATTAGATCTGCTTCATGATACAGTCATGACAAGAATATTGCTTGTTAATATCAGAACACCTAATGTATGTCAAATGTTGCTTGTTATTAGGAGTATGAAGTTGAAACAAATCCTACATACGCTGTCAAACAAATCAAGTTTTGGCTTAGGGCCCGGTTATTTTATTATTTTAAAATATTAAACCATCTCATTCCAAATCGACCTTACTAGTTTTAGCTACTAAATCTAAGATTTGTAAAACAAGTCCCTTATGCACCACAAGTGCTGAGAGTAACAAATTTAGTTAAGCCACAGTAAGTCAAAACATAACAAAGTTAAATGCATGAGGAAAAAGCACTATTAAGCACGATACCTTATAGACAATAAGCTCTCTTTCACATAAAGATAACGTTGGAAAATTGGGGCTGTTGATTTGTGAGTAGCCTTCTTTTTGCCTCCTTTATAAGCTCTAACAACAAATTCTTCGGTTCTTTGTCTGCAAATTTTTTTTACATATAATTGGGTTTTAGCTATTAAAATATTAGAGATGGTAATATCAATAGAAGTTCATAGTAAAACATAGTGTGCCGATGAAATACATACTTGTCATCACAAGAGAAGAGCCATTTTGCATAAGCAGCACCAAAGTAGACATTTACAAAGGGCCAGTAGAGCAAATTGATATTATCTTCAATGTGATAATTCTTGTAGCCCATTTCCCTTTTTGCAAACAATAAATTAAATTTGAGAACATAAAACATAAATATAGTTATTATACTGTGTTATCAAACGATGAAAACCTGAAAAGCCATTGAGCAACTTCAGGTGTCACCTGCATCATGCCAGCCTTGGTCTCTTTGGTCTTGCGATCGTAGGTATCTACAAAGAGTCTTCTTCCACTTGCAATTTCTGCAAGTGCGCCTAACATGTACTGCACGATGGGGTAACATGCTCAGCAAAGTACACAAGAATAGCTACCAGTACCAAGATAGCTGGATATATAGGCTATACAGTAGGTGGAAGCCCAACTGTGGAAAATAACAGATTTATCTCTTCTTTGTCCCACACATTTACTATGCTCAGACTCATACAAGCATCGTGAGGCAATGTGTTGTCACAATAACATTTGATGATTAAGGAAAAAAAGTGCAAATAATGGTTAAAGATAGAGCAATAGAAGCAATACCGGGTCTAACTGTGTTTCGAAATGTCTATGAACAGTAATTACGGCCACTGCCTGAAAGAATCAGTGAATGTACACAGGAGTCAGTATGATTGTGTGAAGCCACAATTTCACAAATAACAGATAGTATAATTTTGAATAAAGGGCTCCCTTTGTTATATTTATTTTCCTAGCACGGTAAATTTCTTTCTAGCGTTCTTCTAGTAACAAAAACCCTAACCAACATAGTCAATAACCACTTTGTTAAATATAGCAAAAGAAAACAATATGTTGAAAAAACAATTCATATTTTTGATGGTGTTTAGTTTATATTCGGAGAATTTGATTTCAATTTTTTCTGTTAAATAGTGATAGCCTCCTTGAGAAATAATAAGTTCGATGAATCTAATATTCCATTCAAACTTTTATATATGACGTTTGTTAGTTCAATATTGAACTAAGCAAGCAATGTCATGTATACAAAAATGGAGGGACGAATAAACAGATAAAGATTTGATATGTTGGATGGGCTGAAATACATGTTGGAACCAATATTTAGTCTTAATTTAACAGATTTGAGTACCTGTTGTTCTGGAAATATTACTATCAAACTTCACAGAACCACTCACCATCATTTCAGTTTGTGTTAGATATGCCTCGCCATCAGGGTCCCTCGATAGATGAACTTTCCGTCCCTCCTCCTCCCCAGCATCTGTCCACTCTTTGTTTACGTTAGGATCTTGCCACATTAACCTCATATCCTCTGGATCTAAACAGTCATCCCAATATTTGAAGCTTATGGGCATTTTCACTAATGACTTGTTATTTCTGTCGGTCACTGTTGGAAAAGAAAAAATAGAATGAGATTTAGATGCCTTACAGTACCTTATCTCTGAGTACATAAAACGGAACCTGGTGCCTCAATATGCATTTTCTTGAAGGAACTGCCTCAATATGCATTATGTTCTTGACTTACATAGAAGGTGAAACAGTTTACAGAATCGGTCAGAATATTTATGGTGTGTACTGTTCATAACGTTGATGAGAAGATAACAGTAACAAAAAAGAAATATGCAATGACTGTCCTAATATAATAGATATAAAGAGCAACCAAGCTTCTGCAAACCTGAAATGTTTCATTTGCATACATCTGACAAAAGCATGCAAATCAATAAACAAACAGGGAACCAAACAACTTGCAATTAGTATGTGGAAAAATGAAACACAGTAAGCGAACATGCTGCCTTACAGGACACGACAAGAAATATAAAGATCTCAATGCACCCCTATAAAATAAAAACATACGGAATTTAGCACTGCAATAAGAACGAGAGGGAAAAACACAGTCAGATTGGGCAAGTCCACACCAAAATGAAACTAGCTCCTGTACACTGAATCATCAAACATACGACCAATGTCTCAAATCATGTGGTCGAATCGGCTGGAAAAAAAGGGGACACAACAAGCACGTAACACCTCAAAATCAATATCACCCACCGCAATGTATTGTAAGATCACGTCGCGCACAGGATCCACGACAGAAATACTGAACACCAAACAACCTTCGGCGCAGCACACAAAGCAATCACACGAAGACAACCGAACTATGAGAACCACGCGCGATTGGAACGGAGCCGAAGCGGACACCCAACACCACCGTCGCACGACCGTACCGACAATGCCTAGCGTCACGCACACGCCGCACAGTGAGACCACCAGAACGGTAACCATATTTGCACCACCAGCGCGCGCTACCAAACGGAGGGCACCCACAGCAAGCACCCCGTGGATTGGCACACCTAGAAATCCAGCCCCAAATATAATGCGTCTAAAGCTCCGACGATAAATGGTGGAAATCGCTGGCAGCGACGAGCCGACGAACGATTACGCCGCTCGATCACCGGACGGAACGGAACGGGAGAGAAATCGAGGCGGGGTCGCGAATCGAGCTCACCTGCGGGGGCGGACGGGATCGAGAGGCGATTGGGGGAGATTGCGCCTCCGTTCCCCTCCGGCTCGACGGGGATTTGGGCGGAGAATGGATTGGCGGAATGGGGAATTGCTGGAAGAGAGAGAGAGAGAGGGGCCGGCCGGGGGCGCGTGAAGAACTGAAAACGGATGGGTGGCGAGCAAGCGGGGACGTTTAAATTCGCGGGCGCGGCGCGGGGACACGTGCGAGCCAGTAGCGCGCAATGCTGGTGGGTTCGCGTGACCGCGCGGTTGGTTGGGCGACACCCATCGCGTCGCGTCCGACCGAAGGGACGACGGTGCCGGGTGCGATCTCTTGACGGTACCGGCTGTCACCTCCAACAAGTGACTCTGCATCCTCCGCAGCTGCAACCGAACCCCAGAGGCACGGCACGTCGGTGCACCAGACCTGCACGGTGCCTGCAGGAATCATGGCATTCTCATGTGCGGCCTCAACGGCTGCTGGGCCAACTGGCAGATAGCTTGGCCGTGGAGTTTGAGAGTGTCGCATGTTGTGTTCTGTTTTCTCGTGTGGAAATGTGTAACGTGAGTGTGACTAGGAGATTAGTGTAACAAGATTTCTGAACTTCAAATTAAGTCGACAAGACAATCCTACTCGTTTTTTTGTAGAAAAGTCAAAATAGTGTGTGTGCTTCGTCCCCATGGCTTTGAGAACTCCACTGTGCCACCAACAATGACCTCGACATCTTTGTTTATGCGAATGAATTGTACTCTAGGTACGAAGCAGCAAGCATTGGCTGGAGCATAAGCCACGGGTACAAATCACATATTTTGAATCAACTCTGTCTTTAGAGAATGCATTTGGAACAAACACCGATAGTCTAATCAACTCTATCTTTAGAGAATGCATTTGGAACAAACACATCTGTGTAATGTGAAATCTTGTCCTTGACCGCAGGAGGCGAGGTGATTTTCAGCAAGGCGAGAAAGAGAACGCTCGTGTCGTTGCAATTTGTCCTTTTGTTCCGAGTACATGGGCTGGCCACATGAAAGCCGAGCTCCTGGGCCTGTCCGAGACTCCGAGTACATAGCCGCACCTTCATATTGGGCCGTAAGAAAATATCCGTGTGCCTGCGCGGCAGCGCCTCCCCCCGCACGGCACAACATCGCAACGAATAATACCACATCGCCTGCTGAAGCGGACGAGGCAGGAGAGCGCCCTCCAAAATGAGGCGCAGGGCTCCGTTCCAAAGCATACCTTTCTCGGCCTTTTGGCTAAGATCAAGTGTAGTATCTGTTCTTATCAGTTTAATATCTGATATGTGGGCCAAGTGCCCACTTCGATATTAATCTTATTTTTTGTGGGGGAGGGTTCATCACAGTGGCTTGCCACTGGGGCCCTCAACGCGTCGCTCGGGCGTTGCACTACTGCCCTTGCCTGGCGCACCCCAACCAATACTGAATTCAAATTATAATCAACTCGTTAAATTTGAAGTTAAAACTGTTTAGACAAAAATTCATGCTTCGACCGTGAGGTCTGAATCTGTGATTGGTGGGCCGAGCCTTCGGAATTTCATAGCCTCCTCCGGATGTCGGTTTTCAGCCCATCGTCACAGCTTTGGACGGGAGTTTCTAGGCCTGTTCGACCTTATTCCCAAAGCCTTTCGAAAACGATGTCACTCGACTCAGACAGTGGCTGTCTTGCTGTAATCAGCAACAGAAAACACAGGTTCCTACGGTGGCATTTGCAACGAAGACGTCTTAAAAGATTCGCGTGTTCTTTTTTATTGAACCGTGGAGGGTAATGGGAAGTCGCAATCGGGGACGTAGGGGTATATGTGGAGCACCTTTTCTCGTAGTGACCGATCGTTCGAGTGGGAAGGGAATCGAATCTGTCACCTTTCTTTTCTCTTGCACAGACCAATGGTGGATGGGAGTAGAGCATGATGCTGAATCATTGGGTACTTATTCTGGCAAGGAAAGGTTAGGAGCCTGATGCTAAGCTAAGGGTCTTTCGTTGATGCTGACATCAAAGTTCATGAAGGACAACAATGGGCGCAGTTATATTCACCGTTGTATAAAAATTCATTTCGAACCGGGCCTTTAAGTAAAGAACTTCCCAAGCGAAGCACGAATCCAACATTGTCACCTCACCTGAAAATGGCTGGTTGGTGAACATCATCAGAGATAAATACAAAGCTCAATAGTACTACCAATTTCCCTGGAGAGAGATCGATACGGTCAAAGCCAGCGCATAGACGAATGGCAATTGCTTTCCGTTTTCTTTAATCAAACACTGATGCGACTGTAATTGTCTTTACCGGAGTGGTTAGCAGTATATTAATGGCCCAAAGTCTGGGGAGGTTCGGTGGGTGCCTGGTGCCGTGGTGGGGGGTAGGCGACGACGACGCAAAGCGGAGCGTGGAGAACGCGTGAGCCGAGCCGAGCCGAGCCGAGCGCAGCGGCGCACGGGCAACCAACCACCTACCCATAATCAACTCGTTAAATTTGAAGTTAAAACTGTTTAGACAAAAATTCATGCTTCGACCGTGAGGTCTGAATCTGTGATTGGTGGGCCGAGCCTTCGGAATTTCATAGCCTCCTCCGGATGTCGGTTTTCAGCCCATCGTCACAGCTTTGGACGGGAGTTTCTAGGCCTGTTCGACCTTATTCCCAAAGCCTTTCGAAAACGATGTCACTCGACTCAGACAGTGGCTGTCTTGCTGTAATCAGCAACAGAAAACACAGGTTCCTACGGTGGCATTTGCAACGAAGACGTCTTAAAAGATTCGCGTGTTCTTTTTTATTGAACCGTGGAGGGTAATGGGAAGTCGCAATCGGGGACGTAGGGGTATATGTGGAGCACCTTTTCTCGTAGTGACCGATCGTTCGAGTGGGAAGGGAATCGAATCTGTCACCTTTCTTTTCTCTTGCACAGACCAATGGTGGATGGGAGTAGAGCATGATGCTGAATCATTGGGTACTTATTCTGGCAAGGAAAGGTTAGGAGCCTGATGCTAAGCTAAGGGTCTTTCGTTGATGCTGACATCAAAGTTCATGAAGGACAACAATGGGCGCAGTTATATTCACCGTTGTATAAAAATTCATTTCGAACCGGGCCTTTAAGTAAAGAACTTCCCAAGCGAAGCACGAATCCAACATTGTCACCTCACCTGAAAATGGCTGGTTGGTGAACATCATCAGAGATAAATACAAAGCTCAATAGTACTACCAATTTCCCTGGAGAGAGATCGATACGGTCAAAGCCAGCGCATAGACGAATGGCAATTGCTTTCCGTTTTCTTTAATCAAACACTGATGCGACTGTAATTGTCTTTACCGGAGTGGTTAGCAGTATATTAATGGCCCAAAGTCTGGGGAGGTTCGGTGGGTGCCTGGTGCCGTGGTGGGGGGTAGGCGACGACGACGCAAAGCGGAGCGTGGAGAACGCGTGAGCCGAGCCGAGCCGAGCCGAGCGCAGCGGCGCACGGGCAACCAACCACCTACCCCCACGGAACGCAGCACGTTGCGCGGCGCGGCCACCTTTTTTAATCCGAAGGCGTCCTCCGCTCGCCCCTGTCCGTCCTGTCCTCGCGCCGCCACCTTCCCCTCCCCTCTCGCCTCCGACGCTTCCGACCCCCGGAAAGGCAAAACTCTCTGCTCCCGCCCGCCTCGGTCAAAACCTAGCGCACCTGCCCACGCGAAATCTCCTCCCCCATTCCCGATCTCCTCCCCATGGCGGCGCTCTCCGTCCCTCTCCGCGGCACGGCCGCCTCCGCCGCCGTCGGATCCCGCGCCGCCGCCGACCCCGTCAAGGTATGGCTCCCCGCGCCCCCGCCCTCCGCCGC
>LAPY01001358.1:67864-80907 GCA_000970635.1 Eragrostis tef
TTCCCGCGCCGCCGCCGACCCCGTCAAGGTATGGCTCCCGGCGCCCGTGCTCTCCGTCGTCTAGCCTGGTCTGAATTCGTGGAGATCTCCGTACCAATTTACTGCGGCCAGCGCTGGTGGTTGCGAGTTCCTTTCGTGGTTTATTCCTAGATTTGGTCCCGATCCTGGTTTGGTACTTCCGTGTGAGTGTGACTCTCAACCGTATGATTGATATGCAAAAAATGCGAAGTATGTTTGGTTGCGTATTGTGGTTTAGTGTTTTGTCCCTGGCGTTGTTTGTTTCTAGACTGGAAGCCTGCGCCGTCCGGTTTTTGTCCCAATGTATCCAGCGAAAGGACACCAGCCTCCTTATTGATTTACTGAAATTACAATGTGCTCGATTCTGATGTGTGGAGAGTGAAGACGTGTAGTTCCTAGCAAATTGCGATGGATGCTGATGTGACTCGGCTTCAATGTTGCAGGTCTCCTGTGTGAGGAGCACCGGCTCAGCTCACTTTGGCTGCAGCTTCCCTTCCTTCGCGGCCTCCTCTTCGTCGTAAGCACCTAATCATGATGCCTCAATTCTCGCTGCTTCACAACTTCGATTTTTACCATACTTAGGCAGTGGTACGGTCTTTCTAACTTGTTGCGTACAAAAGTGCTAGGAACATTGAGCCACTGAGGGCGATAGCAACTCAGACACCTCCTTCTGTTCCTCGTAAGTTGTTGTTTTCATCGATTGTTTGAAGAGAACTTTGCAGCCTGCGGTGGACTTATGTTTCTGTGGTCCTTTCATTGGTTTTTAGAGTACTCGAGCGGGGAGAAGACGAAGATTGGCATCAATGGTGAGCCTTTTATTTACAAATTTACAATACTAGGAAGCATGTTGAAATGGATAATGTTGTAATCATTTGAGACAGATCAACGATTAACCTCCATGGGCCGTGCTGATTGATGCATTTTTGTGATGATGCTTAGCCAGCCTTTTGTGCTTATATATAGGATGCATTACATTCAAATGCACTAATAAAGTAATAATGCTCTCAGCTGAATATTCAATGCACTAGCTAACCTTGAGCAAATGAATTCTGCTTGGTTTGCTTATTTAATTTTCTGTTCTTAGCGCAAATCAAAACCAGGTGTAGCTCTGTTCCCGGTTCTTTCTCACCGGTGTTTCTTGTCATAGGGTTTGGACGGATTGGCAGACTGGTCTTGCGAATTGCAACCAGCAGAGATGATATTGAAGTTGTGGCTGTGAATGATCCTTTCATCGATGCTAAGTACATGGTAAATCGAAGCTTCCACCTTGAACTCGTCAAAGAAGGGGAACAATGTGAAATGATTTGGTTATTACGTATTATATTGTGGTGCCAACTTCTTATTGATATTCAGTATAAACAGATGCTTCGTGAGGAAAACAACTAAAATATGAACATGGATCAACTATTACGTTACAAGTCAATAAATGCTTATTTATACTTGCATGGTATGCTGTGTATGAAAGCATAATTTCCAATTGCTTCCCTTACGAAGCATCTGTTTACTGAATGGAAAAATCCTCTGGAATATATAGGCCATGAGAATTCGGCTATGTTAATCATAATATGGCATTTCATCCTTTAATATAGGAGTAAAAACTCCATAGATACATGAGATCTAGCATAGGTTGTGTTTGTGTTTTATTTTTCATTTTTTTAAAAAATATATTTCTCCTTTTTCCAGGCCTATATGTTCAAGTATGACTCCACTCATGGTCCATTTAAAGGTTCTATCAAGGTTTTGGATGATTCCTCCCTAGAGATCAACGGGAAGAAAATCACTATTACAAGCAAAAGGTAATATTGACATATGTATCCTCGTCTGGATTCTCTAATAGTATGTCAATTCTCGCTGCTTCACAACTTCGATTTTTACCATACTTAGGCAGTGGTACGGTCTTTCTAACTTGTTGCGTACAAAAGTGCTAGGAACATTGAGCCACTGAGGGCGATAGCAACTCAGACACCTCCTTCTGTTCCTCGTAAGTTGTTGTTTTCATCGATTGTTTGAAGAGAACTTTGCAGCCTGCGGTGGACTTATGTTTCTGTGGTCCTTTCATTGGTTTTTAGAGTACTCGAGCGGGGAGAAGACGAAGATTGGCATCAATGGTGAGCCTTTTATTTACAAATTTACAATACTAGGAAGCATGTTGAAATGGATAATGTTGTAATCATTTGAGACAGATCAACGATTAACCTCCATGGGCCGTGCTGATTGATGCATTTTTGTGATGATGCTTAGCCAGCCTTTTGTGCTTATATATAGGATGCATTACATTCAAATGCACTAATAAAGTAATAATGCTCTCAGCTGAATATTCAATGCACTAGCTAACCTTGAGCAAATGAATTCTGCTTGGTTTGCTTATTTAATTTTCTGTTCTTAGCGCAAATCAAAACCAGGTGTAGCTCTGTTCCCGGTTCTTTCTCACCGGTGTTTCTTGTCATAGGGTTTGGACGGATTGGCAGACTGGTCTTGCGAATTGCAACCAGCAGAGATGATATTGAAGTTGTGGCTGTGAATGATCCTTTCATCGATGCTAAGTACATGGTAAATCGAAGCTTCCACCTTGAACTCGTCAAAGAAGGGGAACAATGTGAAATGATTTGGTTATTACGTATTATATTGTGGTGCCAACTTCTTATTGATATTCAGTATAAACAGATGCTTCGTGAGGAAAACAACTAAAATATGAACATGGATCAATTATTACGTTACAAGTCAATAAATGCTTATTTATACTTGCATGGTATGCTGTGTACGAAAGCATAATTTCCAATTGCTTACCTTACAAAGCATCTGTTTACTGAATGGAAAAAATCCTCTGAATATATAGGCCATGAGAATTCGGCTATGTTAATCATAGTATGGCATTTCATCCTTTAATATAGGAGTAAAAACTCCATAGATACATGAGATCTAGCATAGGTTGTGTTTGTGTTTTATTTTTCATTTTTTTAAAAAATATATTTCTCCTTTTTCCAGGCCTATATGTTCAAGTATGACTCCACTCATGGTCCATTTAAAGGTTCTATCAAGGTTTTGGATGATTCCTCCCTAGAGATCAACGGGAAGAAAATCACTATTACAAGCAAAGGGTAATATTGACATATGTATCCTCGTCTGGGTTCTCTAATAGTATGGGTGTTATGCGGAGTTTTAATATTATGTATATGTCTATTCTTCATGTTATTGCTTGCAATTTTGCTAGGAAGGTTGGATTTGATGATTTCTTGTAAACTCATACCCTTGTTTATGTGCTATTTGGTAGCTTCATCATTAGTTATTTTAATCACTTTGTAAATGTTTAACCCTCCTGCTTCTTCGACGCCCCATCATACTTTTATGACCTCGACTAGAGGGATGTCATGAATGTGTACAATGCAGAGTGTTTTGATGAATGTGTAGCACCGTTGAACTTATTTATGTCTGGAGCACGAGCAGTGCAGTGTTGTGTATCTTGTGTGCTGCACCGCTCCCTTTCTTTTGTGCTCATATAATGATTATTTTCTGATTCTGCATTACTATTTCAGTATTCAGGATTTCGTGGTTCTGTAGCTTTTAACCTTTTTTTTACCAGTATGGATTCTTAGTTATTTTGACATGTATATTTAAGAATTTGCATTTTTTGCTTCACTATTTTCAGGGATCCTGCAGAGATTCCATGGGGTAAGTATGGAGCTGAATATGTCGTTGAATCTTCTGGTGTTTTTACCACGACCGAGAAAGCATCAGCTCACTTGAAGGTTCGTGTACCCGTTCTTTACCAATGTCCTCTACAGCATACCTTTTTTTTTTGGAACAAAATCATGAGGTCCTTGCTGCTTTATTTTTAGGGTGGCGCCAAGAAAGTGGTGATATCTGCACCATCAGCAGACGCACCCATGTTTGTTGTTGGAGTAAATGAGAACAGCTATGATCCCAAGATGAATGTTGTTTCTAATGCAAGTTGCACCACAAACTGTCTTGCTCCACTTGCCAAGGTCACTTCCCCATTGCAATGTTCAGTTTCTATCGAGTAACATACCCGCATTACATTACAATCACATAAAAAATTTGCTCCTTTGCTTCATAACGCTGCTGTTCCAGACTTCCAGTTATGCTCATTGATAGAGAATGTTATGCAGGTCGTCCATGAGGAATTTGGCATTGTTGAGGGTCTCATGACCACTGTTCATGCGACAACAGGTTGGTTGCTGGTTATAGTCTTTTCCTGTTATATTCAGCTTTAAATTCATATTAAATGCTTATTTTGCAGCCACCCAGAAGACTGTTGATGGTCCTTCAATGAAGGATTGGAGAGGCGGACGTGGTGCTGCCCAAAACATAATTCCTAGCTCCACCGGTGCCGCAAAG
Source organism: Eragrostis tef (assembly GCA_000970635.1). Taxonomy (NCBI): domain Eukaryota; kingdom Viridiplantae; phylum Streptophyta; class Magnoliopsida; order Poales; family Poaceae; genus Eragrostis; species Eragrostis tef. The sequence goes on from LAPY01001358.1 coordinate 72,239, forward strand.
GTAGCTTGAGTGAAAGGCATGCCATATTCCTTTTAGGAAAAAGTCCATTTTACTCCCCCGAACAATTCAGTTTGTCTATTTCACCCCTAAACAAAATTATGGCTCACTTAACTCCCTCAAACTATTTCATTTGGCGCAATGTACACCCTATTGAAGTTTGTTTATTTTGTTTCTCATTCTACAAGTAGAATTTGAAGGTCAAAATTTTCATGAGAGACAGATCAACGATTAACCTCCATGGGCCGTGCTGATTGATGCATTTTTGTGATGATGCTTAGCCAGCCTTTTGTGCTTATATATAGGATGCATTACATTCAAATGCACTAATAAAGTAATAATGCTCTCAGCTGAATATTCAATGCACTAGCTAACCTTGAGCAAATGAATTCTGCTTGGTTTGCTTATTTAATTTTCTGTTCTTAGCGCAAATCAAAACCAGGTGTAGCTCTGTTCCCGGTTCTTTCTCACCGGTGTTTCTTGTCATAGGGTTTGGACGGATTGGCAGACTGGTCTTGCGAATTGCAACCAGCAGAGATGATATTGAAGTTGTGTCTGTGAATGATCCTTTCATCGATGCTAAGTACATGGTAAATCGAAGCTTCCACCTTGAACTCGTCAAAGAAAGGGAACAATGTGAAATGATTTGGTTATTACGTATTATATTATGGTGACAACTGCTTATTTATATTCAGTATAAACAGATGCTTCGTGAGGAAAACAACTAAAATATGAACATGGATCAACTATTACGTTACAAGTCAATAAATGCTTATTTATACTTGCATGGTATGCTGTGTACGAAAGCATAATTTCCAATTGCTTACCTTACAAAGCATCTGTTTACTGAATGGAAAAAATCCTCTGAATATATAGGCCATGAGAATTCGGCTATGTTAATCATAGTATGGCATTTCATCCTTTAATATAGGAGTAAAAACTCCATAGATACATGAGATCTAGCATAGGTTGTGTTTGTGTTTTATTTTTCATTTTTTTAAAAAATATATTTCTCCTTTTTCCAGGCCTATATGTTCAAGTATGACTCCACTCATGGTCCATTTAAAGGTTCTATCAAGGTTTTGGATGATGCCTCCCTAGAGATCAACGGGAAGAAAATCACTATTACAAGCAAAGGGTAATATTGACATATGTATCCTCGTCTGGGTTCTCTAATAGTATGGGTGTTATGCGGAGTTTTAATATTATGTATATGTCTATTCTTCATGTTATTGCTTGCAATTTTGCTAGGAAGGTTGGATTTGATGATTTCTTGTAAACTCATACCCTTGTTTATGTGCTATTTGGTAGCTTCATCATTAGTTATTTTAATCACTTTGTAAATGTTTAACCCTCCTGCTTCTTCGACGCCCCATCATACTTTTATGACCTCGACTAGAGGGATGTCATGAATGTGTACAATGCAGAGTGTTTTGATGAATGTGTAGCACCGTTGAACTTATTTATGTCTGGAGCACGAGCAGTGCAGTGTTGTGTATCTTGTGTGCTGCACCGCTCCCTTTCTTTTGTGCTCATATAATGATTATTTTCTGATTCTGCATTACTATTTCAGTATTCAGGATTTCGTGGTTCTGTAGCTTTTAACCTTTTCTTTTACCAGTATGGGTTCTTAGTTATTTTGACATGTATATTTAAGAATTTGCATTTTTTGCTTCACTATTTTCAGGGATCCTGCAGAGATTCCATGGGGTAAGTATGGAGCTGAATATGTCGTTGAATCTTCTGGTGTTTTTACCACGACCGAGAAAGCATCAGCTCACTTGAAGGTTCGTGTACCCGTTCTTTACCAATGTCCTCTACAGCATACCTTTTTTTTTTGGAACAAAATCATGAGGTCCTTGCTGCTTTATTTTTAGGGTGGCGCCAAGAAAGTGGTGATATCTGCACCATCAGTAGACGCACCAATGTTTGTTGTTGGAGTAAATGAGAACAGCTATGATCCCAAGATGAATGTTGTTTCTAATGCAAGTTGCACCACAAACTGTCTTGCTCCACTTGCCAAGGTCACTTCCCCATTGCAATGTTCAGTTTCTATCGAGTAACATACCCGCATTACATTACAATCACATAAAAAATTTGCTCCTTTGCTTCATAACGCTGCTTTTCCAGACTTCCAGTTATGCTCATTGATAGAGAATGTTATGCAGGTCGTCCATGAGGAATTTGGCATTGTTGAGGGTCTCATGACCACTGTTCATGCGACAACAGGTTGGTTGCTGGTTATAGTCTTTTCCTGTTATATTCAGCTTTAAATTCATATTAAATGCTTATTTTGCAGCCACCCAGAAGACTGTTGATGGTCCTTCAATGAAGGATTGGAGAGGCGGACGTGGTGCTGCCCAAAACATAATTCCTAGCTCCACCGGTGCCGCAAAGGTAGCTTGAGTGAAAGGCATGCCATATTCCTTTTAGGAAAAAGTCCATTTTACTCCCCCGAACAATTCACTTTGTCTGATTTACCTCCTGAACAAAATTATGGTTTAAGTTACTCCCTCAAACAATCCATGTTGGTGCAATATACCCCCTATCATGATTTATCTTTTTTGTTTCTCGATGTACAAGTTGAATTTAAAGTTCAAATTTTGTTTGATGATGATTAACACAACAAACTATGTTAAAACAATTATAACATATTTTTTATGCTATTTACATAGTGTAATAGAAGTTAACAATAAATACATACAAATGATATCAAAAAATATGCTATAATTATTTTTACATAGTTTACTGTGTGAGCTATAACCATGTAAAATTTTAGCTTCAAATTCAACTTGTATGTCGAGAAACAAAACATACAATTCGCAATAGGGGGTATATTGCACCAACCTGAATTGTTTGAGGGAGTAAATTAAGCCATAATTTTGTTTAGGGGGCAGGACTGACAAAGTGAATTGTTCGGGGGAGTAAAATGGACTTTTCTCTTTCTTTTTTAAAAAATGTTTTTAGCTGACTGGTTTCACTTTATTGTCAGGCTGTTGGGAAAGTCCTCCCTGAGCTAAATGGAAAGCTCACTGGCATGGCCTTCCGAGTTCCAACACCAAATGTCTCTGTTGTGGACTTGACATGCCGGATTGAGAAGAGTGCCTCCTATGATGATGTGAAAGCAGCCATCAAGTATGTTTAACTATATCATTTCTCCATGCATATTGTGTGTTACTTCTGTTTGGTTCCTTGACTCCTTGTTCAACACCTTGCAGCTTCTGGTTTGCTGTTTTGTTAAGTAATATGTATGCTTCCACACAAGTTAGGTCGTTAGTACTTTGCGGTCCCGTAATATTGTCACAGTACTCCAGAGATTATGATGTAGCTGTAGCGTGCAAAGGATATAGGGTTAACAAAATGTCTCGGTTTACATTTTGCCCCCCTGCAGTTGACAAACTGTAGCTTAAAGGATAGGTGATGTTGACTCCCACAGAAGTTCAAGCAGTGTTGCTACCGTCTTGACTATGTCTATGATTGGAGCAGACATCACTATGCGCCGGACTACAATGGATCTGACCCATCACCTCTTATTTTCAGGGCCGCATCAGAGGGAGCTCTGAAAGGTATTCTAGGCTACACAGACGAGGATGTTGTTTCCAATGACTTTGTCGGTGATGCTAGGTGATTACTTAAATCTGGATACATAAGATAAAGGACTTTATCCTTTACGAGAGGGTGCTGATATCACATCACTGTTTTTTTTTATTAAATCTCAGGTCGAGCATCTTTGATGCCAAGGCTGGTATTGGACTGAGCTCCTCCTTCATGAAGCTTGTCTCTTGGTATGACAACGAGTGGGGCTACAGGTGAGCGTTTGCAAATTATTTCACTATTTCTTGGCGTGCCTCAAAATCTTAAATTGACATGCTGATGCCTTTTTGTTGCTTTTTCAGCAACCGGGTTCTGGATCTGATTGCCCACATGGCTCTTGTCAGCGCCAAGCATTGATGTTCTGAGAAGTGAGAGGATCCTCCAGTAGCCTTAGGAAGGCTGCAATTTTGTCGGCCTTTTTTTTCGGCTTGGAATAAGTTATGATGTTGAACACAAGCAAAATGGACTTAAATCCATGACTTGTGTAGCTTTAGCAGGGGTAAACTTTTCTCTACTCTGGTATCATCTACTCGGTATGGAGTTGTGGGATGGATCATATGGTTCGTCGACTTGATTCATTGATTGTAATGTGAGCCCATGAATAAGAAGTTAGGATTAAAGTGATCCATGATTGTACTAACATCAGAGTTAAATGAAGATTAGTGCTAATGGGCGATCGTAACTACAAAGGCATTACTTTTGGTTGCTCGGCTGTTCCTGTCGAAATCAATTCCATTCAATCATGGCGTTTGTGCACTATAGTATGGAGCCATGAATTGGTGATTGTCACAAATATATTAACATTCTATAGTTTGCTTATTTTGTAGGAGCCTACCAGATTAACTACCATGCATGAATTGGTACTGACATAGGTTGGTCTCATGAGACATCATTTCTCCATGCATATTGTGTGTTACTTCTGTTTGGTTCCTTGACTCCTTGTTCAACACCTTGCAGCTTCTGGTTTGCTGTTTTGTTAAGTAATATGTATGCTTCCACACAAGTTAGGTCGTTAGTACTTTGCGGTCCCGTAATATTGTCACAGTACTCCAGAGATTATGATGTAGCTGTAGCGTGCAAAGGATATAGGGTTAACAAAATGTCTCGGTTTACATTTTGCCCCCCTGCAGTTGACAAACTGTAGCTTAAAAGATAGGTGATGTTGACTCCCACAGAAGTCCAAGCAGTGTTGCTACCGTCTTGACTATGTCTATGATTGGAGCAGACATCACTATGCACCGGACTACAATGGATCTGACCCATCACCTCTTATTTTCAGGGCCGCATCAGAGGGAGCTCTGAAAGGTATTCTAGGCTACACAGACGAGGATGTTGTTTCCAATGACTTTGTCGGTGATGCTAGGTGATTACTTAAATCTGGATACATAAGATAAAGGACTTTAGCCTTTACGAGAGGGTGCTGAAGCTCCTCCTTCATGAAGCTTGTCTCTTGGTATGACAACGAGTGGGGCTACAGGTGAGCGTTTGCAAATTATTTCACTATTTCTTGGCGTGCCTCAAAATCTTAAATTGACATGCTGATGCTTTTTTGTTGCTTTTTCAGCAACCGGGTTCTGGATCTGATTGCCCACATGGCTCTTGTCAGCACCAAGCATTGATGTTCTGAGAAGTGAGAATCCTCCAGTAGCCTTAGGAAGGCTGCAATTTTGTCGGCCTTTTTTTCCTTTTTAGACGTGGCTTGGAATAAGTTATGATGTTGAACACAAGCAAAATGGACTTAAATCCATGACTTGTATGTAGCTTTAGCAGGGGTAAACTTTTCTCTACTCTGGTATCATCTACTCGGTATGGAGTTGTGGGATGGATCATATGGTTCGTCGACTTGATTCATTGATTGTAATGTGAGCCCATGAATAAGAAGTTACGATTAAAGTGATCCATGATTGCACTAACATCAAAGTCAAATGGAGATTAGTGCCAAGGGGCCAACACTTTTGTGCAACCTTCCGTGGATCGTAACCACAAAGGCATTACTTTTGGTTGCTTGGCTGTTCCTGTCGAAATCAATTCTTTTCAATCATGGCGTTTGTGCACTTTAGTATGGAGCCATGAATTGGTGATTGTCACAAATATATTAACATTCTATAGTTCGCTTATTTTGTAGGAGCCTACCAGATTAATTACCATGCATGAATTGGTACTGACATAGGTTGGTCTCATGACTCGTGAGACTTGAGATATGCTTCAGCGATATTGATCTAAACATCTACTGTACATCTTATCCATCTCTTCTAATCTTACCTCTTCACGGCAATAACATAAAAATTTTAGCTTCAATGAAAAATTGTTCCATATTTCAGAAGTGCATTTTATTTAGTTCCATAATACATGATCAAGATATGAAACATTAATCGCAAAAAAAAAGAGATATGAAACATCCTAGTTACCTAATATGAGAGCCTTTCCGAATCTGTACTAGGGATCAGTATCCAGATTCAATATCTTCCAATGTCATGCATGAAATCGTTTAGAACTAGCAAATGTCAATAGATTTTCGCACCAGTAAAATGGAGAAACTAAAATTAAGATAGCAAAAAATCTGTGGTAGATCCAACCTTTCTTCCCCATCGCAGATATTTGCTATTGTGTCAAACGAACATCGTCATATGTGGAAACCATTCCTTCCTCTATATGGTACCAATATGACCCGCCAAGATCCCTGGCCAATCCATATCATCGCTTTCCTGCCATATAGTCTTTTTGTAAAGGAAACAAAAAATGCATGCCATGTTTTATCCGGACGCAAACGCATGCATGCACAGCCGGGCGACGCCTATAAATAGGCACACACCACGACACCATCCGGCACCATCTTCTCCAGCTCTCCGTCTCTTCTCCAACATTCAATCGAGTCTCCGGCTGCAACCATGGCTTGCAACATGTCCGCGACATTGCTCCTCTCTCATAGTAGCGGTGCTCTTCGTCCCTGGTAAGCGCACCTCATCATAGTCTTCGCATTACATGGATCATGGTGCATAACAATTTGCAAGTTCTTAATTACACGTACCTCGCCTCGCAGGCGCTCAAGCTGACGCCAGCCAACGCCGTCGCCCCCACCGCCGGCGATTTTGTCTGCAGGTCCGTAACTAACCTGATCGCTCACGCGGTTTCCATTATCTGCTTGCTTGATCCATGCACTCGGTTCTGAATAATATCTTCTTCTGAAACTGATTAAACAGAAAAAGACAACTGCCCAAAGATCAGGGTGCCGGCCGTCGTCGACGCCTGCAGGAGCGGCGGTCTCGCCAGATGCGCCACCCAGTGCATTGTCTACAAGTACCGCGGCGGCCACTGCGACATGATGTCCGACCACCGCCCCGCCGACTGCACGTGCTTGAATTGTATTGGCGAACAGGAGTAGGCCGCCCGGCGTTTGTAACGTCGTCGTCATGTTGGTGTCCGCCGGTTGGAGCTAGCTGACTATCACGGCGATAATAACTAGTATAGGCAGTTTTAGAGGGCAGCTCCTTAGTGAAAATTGTCAATGGCCTATGATCGGTGAATTGATTCGCTAATAGTCAACAAAATAGCAGTGATTTGCTGCTTTGATGATGTTTTTCATTGGCATGTTTTAAGTCATTCCTGAATCCGGATGTTTTTCATTGGCAAATTTGGCATGTTTGAAATCATTCCATTACAGGTCCGCAAAAGTTTAAGGAGCTGTCTCCTAAAAGACTTTTTAAAATCATTGGATCTTCATAAAAATAAAAGGATTGTTCCACGCGTACATGCTTCTTCCGAAGAAGATTTGACGATAGATTAGCTCATCCTAGATCCTAGATGACGGAGAATTAGCTCTTCGCAAAAAAAAAAGATGACTGAGCAGTAGCAAATCTCAGTTTAATAAATCAAATCCACTGGACATTACTCTGCCGAAAGGAATAAGACAGATAGGAGTGCATGATAATCATAATTGGCGGAGCCTTATGGAGGTCAAACTGGGTTCTGGTTCCTATATGGCTGGAACCTGTCATATGTCTACAGCAGAGAGGATTGGTTTCGCTTCCTTCGTCCCCTTGGACTCTCGCTCCATCAATTCGCCAAAAAAAAAAAAATCTTGCTCCTTCAGTGGGCTGCCCCTGCCACTCGTCCTGGCCGCCGCTCGACAGGATACGACCGAGTCAAAGTGTTATCCTGCCGAATCCGCGCCGCTCGTATCAGATCCAACGTCAACAAGACCCAGCGGTCATGGGCACGCGCCGCGAGATTTGCCTCCTGCTGCCGCACCACCGCACTCCACGACGTAAATAGAGTTCTTTCTGTGAGAGTTTGATAGAATCAATCGCGTTCATTCAATCCTCAATGTGAGGTATTTATACATGTACAACATAGCTGCTGGGCAGCGGATTGATCCTACATCTACGGGCACGTCCGGTAGAGCTTGAGCGAGACTCCAGGGAGCGTGGACGTGGACGGAGGCGAGCGAACCGCACGACGCGCATGCAGCGCGGACGACGCGTTCTTGGCGCGTGACCCGGGCGAGAGGTGAGGCAGTTAGGATATTCCGCTAACACCCCCCCTCAGTATCAGCTTGGTCCTTCGGCAACGCAGATACTGGTGCGGAAATCGCTGAACATCGACGATGGAAGCCCCTTGGTCATGACATCGGCGAACTGTTGTGTCGTTGGAACATGATGAACTCGCAACTCGCCAAGTGCCACTTTTTCCCGAACAAAATGTATGTCCAACTCGATGTGCTTCGTCCGCTTGTGATGCACCGGATTGCTCGTCATGTACACAGCCGAGACGTTGTCACAGTACGCCACGGTGGCCTTCGGGACAGGGCATCGTAGTTCATCGAGGAGCTGCCGCAGCCAGCAACACTCTGCCATGGCGTGCGCCACTGCTCTGTATTCCGCCTCCGCGCTGGAGCGGGAGACGGTGGCTTGTCGCTTGGATGACCAGGACACCATGGAGTCGCCGAGGAAGATGCAGAAGCCGCTCATGGAACGTCGCGTGTCGGGACAACCCACCCGGTCAGCATCCGAGTACGCCGTGATCGCCGTCGATGAGGAGCCCGTGAGGTGGAGGCCGTGAGAAGTGGTGCCGCAGCTGTA
>LAPY01001358.1:88836-100150 GCA_000970635.1 Eragrostis tef
CATCCCCTCCCCCCACGCCGCCAGCGCCTCGTCACCCTCCGTCCGATCCCCCGCGACGCCAGCGCCGTGGTTGCGCCCCGTTCCTAATGAAACGTGGCTCTCCTCAAAATAGCGGTCTGGCTTTGAACGATCTTTGCTTGTTCACCGTAAGGTCTAGCCATGATTTCTGTACTGACACACATCGATTGAATATCAATTGATTAAGCTCGTGGATAAGCTGAGCGGCATAAACTAGCACGATTGTGATCCATAGATTAATTGCTTCCTCATGCCTACGTAATCAAGCATGAGACCTGTTCATAAACGGAGAGCCCAGGAGCTGTTCATCAAACGCACGCGGCAGCTGTTGTGGCGGGGATTAGGAGTGCCGCCGACGTCCTATTTTTTTTTATCCCATATGGATTCGCCAAGGAAGACGACGATTCAATCAAGTCCGTGGATCGGGCTGGGTGCGTTGGACCGGGCAGGGCAGGGCTAGGCCCAGAGATGGAGATTAATTAAAACATTTAAATAATTTGAATTTATTTATGAAAACAGAATAACTTATTATAAGTCTATTTTTTCTATATTACCCTTACTAGTAGTAGATTTCTGACATCAAATATGAACCATCAGATCAAACTAATGGCTATTAGTTTAGAGAAACTAATGGCCATTATTTTGGACAACATGACAATTGAATGTTCTTTCTGTTCCTATGAAACTCTTTATACATTTGGATTGAACAGAAACTTTATTTGATGGAGCAGATGCTGGTGTGGATGCTTGGTGCATATTGGTGCCGGCACCGAACACCTACGTGTGCAGAGTGAAGAACGGCCTCCAAGTCTGCTCGGGGCGATGCCTTTAAATGAGCAGTACTACGGTAGTCCTTCTTTCTAACTCTTGCACCATAGGTTTTGAAAAATTAGAAGTAAATAAAAAATAGCTTTTTCTTAGTACTTCACACCAAATTAGGAAGTTTCCACGTTTCCAGGTTCTTTGTTTCTACATTTCCTCGGCAAACCAAACTTTCAATGTTGCTTTGTTTTCCTAAAATATACTTTCCGAAGAGGAAAAAAAAAAGAACAAAACGGAAGAGGCAATAAACGGAAAGGAGGGTGCGCATCCGGATTATGTCGGAAATTTGGCATGCCACGTGTTTTTTGTTTTCACCTTCATGAATGTCATGCGGCTTGAATAATTTGACAATGTCACATGCTTTTAGGTTGTCCAACAATTTTTATTCCCGTCATGACACGCAGATAGGTGGTTATTATTTCCATGAAAAAAACTATGTAGTATGTACCTCACCATCACGAATAAACAATCATGGCATGTATGTTCACATATGAAGGAAAACACGTATCACATTCACTCAAAAAGAAAGAAGAAAAGAAAAACTCGTATCAGGTCGATGTGAAAATGGTAAAACGTATGCATGCCAGAAAAACATATCACGTTGATTCTAAAAAAAAACATATCACGTTCATGCATCATGAAACATCAGGATTATAGCAAAATAGCAAAGAAAAAAAGAAGAAGGAAAGAAATCACGTTTCATTCAAAATCCTAACAACTATGGTGAAATATGTCTATAATTATGCAATAGTTTCTAAAAAATAATTATGGGAGGTGCAAGACTTCATCTTTTGTCTCGAGATCTACTCAAATGGACGGTCCACAGTTATTTGGAACTACCGTAGCGGGAGCCCTATAAATAGGCTCACATCACGACACCATCCGGCACCATCTTCTCCAGCTCCGTCTCCCTTATTCACCCTCTTCTCCGGCTGCAACCATGGCTTGCAACATGTCTGCGACATTGCTCGTCCCTCTCGTAGTCGCTGTGCTCTTCGTGGCTGGTAAGCGCACCTTGATCATCATAGTCTTCGCATTACATGGATTGATGGATATGAATATCAATGTGCAAGTTATATAACACGTACCTGGCCTCGCAGGCGCTCATGCTGATGCCAGTGAATTCCCACCGCCACCGGCCCGCCGCGCCGGCCCGGTGCCGACGCCGACGCCCCCGCCGCCGGCGATTATGTCTGCAGGTACGCAGAAAACCTGATCGCACACGTGGTTTCCATTTCTTTGCACGCCTGATCAATGCACTCGGTTCTGATGATAATATCTTCTTCTGAAACTGATTATAAACAGAGAAGGACAACTGCCCGATGATCCGGGTGCCGGCCCTCGTCGACGCCTGCCGGAGTCCCCCCGGCCTCGCCGGATGCGCCGCTCAGTGCATTGTCTACAAGTACCGCGGCGGCCACTGCGACGTCCTGCCCAACGGCCGCCTAGGCGACTGCACCTGCATGAACTGTATTGGCGCCAAACAGGAGTAGGCCGCGCGGCGTTTGTAACGTCGTCGTCTTGTTGGTCTTTCGCCGGCAGCTCCTTAGTGAAAGTTGTGAATGGCGTATGATCGGAGAATTGATTTGCTAATAGTCAACAAAATAGCAGTGTTTGGTTTTGTTGCCGCTTTGGTGATGTTATTCATTGGCATGTTTTATGTCATTCCAGAATCCAGATGTTTTTCATTGGCAATTTGGCATGTTTGAAATCATTCCATTACAGGTCGCAAGAGCTGTCTCCTTAATTACTTTTTTGAATCATTGATCTTCATGAAAACAAAAGGATTGTCCATGCGTGTACATATTGCTTGTTCCGAGGAAGATTTGGCGAGAATTGCTAATCCTAGATCCTAGATGACTGAGAACTAGCAAATCTCAGTTTAATAAACCAAATCCAGACACTACTGTCAAATGGAATAAGACACATAGGAGCGCAACATCAAATCATCTCTTTAATGGGCGAAGCCTTATGTAGGTCAAATTGGGTTTTGGTTCCTCGTTTGGCTGAAACAATTATTCAAGCCAGAGACGATCGAGAGCATTTGCTGCACCATTTGCCTTATTCAGTCATGTGTCTACAGCAGAGAGGTTTGGTTTCGCCTCCTTCGTCCCCTTGGACTCCAACATCTCGCTCCATCAATTCGCCAAAAAAAAAAAATCTTGCTCCATCAATGGGGCTGGGACGCGTATCCTCTGCCATTCCTTGGGTTATGGCAAAGTTTGCCATAGCAATCCTTGCCGCTCATCTACAAAAGGACGCTAGATACGTGAGGCTGCAAATCCTTCGCTAACCACAGTCCAGTTTCGTGGATTAGGAACCTGATCGCTGTTTTGACGGAGGACTAACGCAGGGTTCACAGCTCTAAACGGCGGGAAAGGCCATCGTAATTTGCGGCCAAAATCTGCCAACACAACTACGCCTCATAATCCCTTCCCCATCTCGTATCTGAAACAACCGAATACAAATTGCTTCGTCTAATCTCCGGCGGCAAGCTCGTCGGCCAGTCGGCCAATGGATCATAGTACCAAAGAACAGATGCGAGAAGACCTGCATGGGCAGATGGATTCAAATACAACCAGAAAAATAAAAATTTTGAATCAAGTTGTGACAATAGTTGGTTCGATTGTTTGCTAGTCAAAATAGCCAAATAAACATCGGCTAATCTTTCTACCTTGACGATATAGACGACCAATTATTACTGCCAAAATCACGAAAATTAAGGAAATACTTCTCAATGTGTATCAATGTTTTCTTCTTCAGATTACTGCGTGGCGCCCACCCAACAGTATAAGTAAGGATACACACTGTGACGCCAAACGGTATGATTTCCACAGATCGATCTCTCTCATTAGTCGGTCGAAGTTCCAACTGCAGCCATGGCGAGCAAAATCTCGGAGACATTGCTCCTTCTGCCGCTCCTTGTCTTGATTTTCGCCGCTGATATGTCTTATATTAATTGAGATGTCAAAAGATGTAAGTATTAAAATTCTTGATATAGAGGCCTAGCCGTTTTAAAACCTTAATTTAGCGCACACCAAAATACATAGACTTTGCATTCACCTTCTCTTAGACCATCTCCAAAAGATTTTGTAAAACATTTCTTTTAGCTAAATATACAAAAATGGCGACAAAAATCTCGATCCAATAGCCTCGCTATCCGTCTTGCTTTTTTTCCCAGCTAGCTATTCCGGGCTTTCCGCTGGCAATCTTTACCCAACGAGCAGCGCTGGCCATCCGCTTCCTCCTGCACGAGCGCAGCCTGGCCCACTCCATTCCCGCCTCGCCCCCGCGTGCACTGGCGGAGCTAGGAGAGGGCCAGCCAGGCCCCCCCTTCCTCCGTGCAATTTCTGCTTAGATGTATGCACGCCGTCTGTAATTTGAGTGCCCAAGCAAGCACAACATGCATGCTAGTGCAGCAGCAATAAGCAATAGTGCATAGATTTTTTTAAATCTTGCGAACTCCATCTTTTATTACTCTTCTCGCTGAGTGTGTGCTGATCAGCTCCCGTCTGATATGGCCTTTGAGACACCGTTGGCCCCTCTTGAGTTTCGATGCTAGCTCCGCCACTGCCCGCGTGGCTTCCCGCTGGGTTCGAGGAGCGACGAGCGCGCCGCCAAGATGGGGTTGCTCGTGCGCGGGTGCGGATCCTGGCGCACGCGGCCACCGGAGAGCCTGTCCCATGGCATGCCGCTGCTGGGGTGGCCGAGGGGCGCCGACCAATTCTTCAATGCGAAGCTGGTGGTGGAGCGGGGGGACTGCGTGGGGCTGGCCGCCGACCAAATTTGGTACGATTGTGGCGAGGACGGAGGCGGCAAAAGCCACAGACTCGACGTTGGCGAGGAGGTCTGGCGGCTGGGGCGGAGACGGGCAAGGGCGCAGCTGCGTGGGCGACGAGACGGGGAGGAGCGGGGGACGCGCGGCACGCGCTGGTGTGGTGGCGTGACGGCAGAGGAGCAGGGCGGGCACAGGGTCGTGCTGCACAGGCCGAGCGCATTGCGCGGCTGCCCGCAGAAATTTAGAGGGAGATGGGCACTGGTCTTGCGAGGAAGATGAGCTTCGATATGTTTTCTATCTGGACCTCAACGTACCGCACACCCCTGCTTACAAATTTGAGAACGCAGGCAAAGCACTTCGAGCTCGATTAGCATCATTTGAAGTTCAATTCGAGGTGGTCGATTCAGGCTATCCCTTCGAGCACACGGCCAGCAGCGGCGCGTCATGCAGATAGCAAGAAGCAGGCAGGGGCGTGTGGCTAGCAGCAGCGTGTAGCGTCGGGTCCACGACCTGCAGCGATCGGAGGTGTACGTTCAGGCCGGCCGGCGGGTCACGACGCGAGGCCAAGGACGCGGCCTGATGTGGAAGAAGATGACCAGCCGTTGGATGTCCTCATCTGCACGCATCCTAAAGTTCAAAATTTAGAGAGGCTGTTGGGTTTCATCAGTTTTTTGTTAGCTATTTCGTTTTACATAATAGTTAAATCAGAATTTTGGCTATTCATTTTTTCCTAATCTCTTGGAGATGCTCTTACGTTTCAATACTGCTATAAGTTACCTGCATTTGGCTTAGTCGCTCTTCATGAGTTACTAAAAGTTCCAGTGAATGCCGACAGAATTTCTCAGCATAATTTCCAAGACCTGTTTGCATCTATAATTTACTACCCTTCATTTGCATATATAAGCCTTTCTAGTTTCCACACAGTAATGCTACAAGAAGTAATCCAGGTCCACTCCCTCTTCCCCGTTCTAACAACACCTCGAATCACACAAATTCCAACAGTCCCAAGCTTCAGCCATGGCTTGCAACTTGCAAGGCCACAGCTCTGGGTGCATCTGCCTTAATTATTCTGTCACTAGTATTCATGTCCTTTGGTAAGCACGTATTAGTACAAGCACGTCTTGGTATATATAATTTCTGTTTCACATTTTTTTTTGAGAAATGTCTGTTTCATATGAAAGTTTAGTTAAAGAAAGGAACTGGTTAATTGATGGAGCAGATTCAGGCGTGGAAGCTTGGTGCCTATAGTACCCGTCGCCGGACAGCGGCACCCGCCGCGAGAAGGGCGGGCTCAAGAACTGCGCCAAGAAGTGCGAGGCCGTCCACTACGACGGCGGGCAGTGCGACACCTTCCACGACTGCCTCTGCGTCAAGTGCGTCTACCAGGGCCCGCCGGCGCAGCAAAGCTGTCGTAGAAAATGTGCCTGTAATCACTCGAGGAGCATATGCATGTGCCATTGTGCATGGTAGAACGAGGAATCTAGATGCTCCGCAGAAATCTTTTAATTACAGCTAGTACATGCATAATTTGTACCGTTCGTGATAATGATTAATAAGTATGATGGAGACTGATGACCGCTATGTGTTGTTGTGTAATTCGCAAGCAGCAACAGGCAGTTTAAAAATATGATGTTTCAAAAATTATAAAATTGTTTCAACATTTGTGATAAACTATTAAAAATTGTTTCAACATTCAGACATGAAATGCTGTATCAGTTCCAAATAGTATATATTTTTGATATTTTAAAATTCATAGTTTAAATATATTCAACACTTTTGAGACATTTGAGACATGAATTCTTGAATGAGTTCGGAAATGTTGAACATATGGTGCAGAGTTGTTGTATCATCATTGTGACACCCCGTGTCACTGGAATTCAAATCCGTGCAAATCAAACCCCAAAAGAAATGAAAACAGCTCAAATTCAAAATTCGAAATTTAAATTCGAATCAAGTTCAAACCCATCTCTGTGAAGAAACTCGAAATTTTCCATAACGACTTGAGCCAACAAAAATACTTGGAGATAGCCCATGCCGAATAAGAATTTTGGAGAATTTTTGGTGATTTTTGAAATTCATTTCAATGCTCAAATAAATCCCCAAATTTCCAAAAGTGACCAACTTCAAAATTCTGTCATTTGTAATCCTTTGAGAACCAAGGTGTGCATGTTATACCACTGGAAAGAGGAGATCAAGATCTTTCGTTTGCAACTGGTTTCATCATTTTTGGAGATCATTTGCTAGCACAAACATCAGCCCAAAAATTGGGGAAAATGCTGGTTTGAAAAATTCGACGAAATTCGGAGATGCTCCCTGCCCCACCTGTCAGCGACCGAGTCGTCGCTCGCGTGCGACACCTTCCACGACTGCCTCTGCGTCAAGTGCGTCTACCAGGGCCCGCCGGCGCAGCAAAGCTGTCGTAGAAAATGTGCCTGTAATCACTCGAGGAGCATATGCATGTGCCATTGTGCATGGTAGAACGAGGAATCTAGATGCTCCGCAGAAATCTTTTAATTACAGCTAGTACATGCATAATTTGTACCGTTCGTGATAATGATTAATAAGTATGATGGAGACTGATGACCGCTATGTGTTGTTGTGTAATTCGCAAGCAGCAACAGGCAGTTTAAAAATATGATGTTTCAAAAATTATAAAATTGTTTCAACATTTGTGATAAACTATTAAAAATTGTTTCAACATTCAGACATGAAATGCTGTATCAGTTCCAAATAGTATATATTTTTGATATTTTAAAATTCATAGTTTAAATATATTCAACACTTTTGAGACATTTGAGACATGAATTCTTGAATGAGTTCGGAAATGTTGAACATATGGTGCAGAGTTGTTGTATCATCATTGTGACACCCCGTGTCACTGGAATTCAAATCCGTGCAAATCAAACCCCAAAAGAAATGAAAACAGCTCAAATTCAAAATTCGAAATTTAAATTCGAATCAAGTTCAAACCCATCTCTGTGAAGAAACTCGAAATTTTCCATAACGACTTGAGCCAACAAAAATACTTGGAGATAGCCCATGCCGAATAAGAATTTTGGAGAATTTTTGGTGATTTTTGAAATTCATTTCAATGCTCAAATAAATCCCCAAATTTCCAAAAGTGACCAACTTCAAAATTCTGTCATTTGTAATCCTTTGAGAACCAAGGTGTGCATGTTATACCACTGGAAAGAGGAGATCAAGATCTTTCGTTTGCAACTGGTTTCATCATTTTTGGAGATCATTTGCTAGCACAAACATCAGCCCAAAAATTGGGGAAAATGCTGGTTCGTATAACTTCGTATAATGCTGTCGTTATGGAGTCATCAACGCTTGCGATTTTCACCCCCAAAAGAAGTAGTATATGCAATGGATTTCAAGAAATGCGCCAAACCAAACATTATTGCCTTCCAAGTTGCAGTCCTATAAATCGTTGGTTGATCTACACGTACCACGGCACACTCCTCAAACTAAGTCTCGATTAGCCCAAGTTTGTACCATGGCTAGCAGAATTATCACAAGAGCTGTGCCGATCATCATGATTTTGGGGCTGCTGATACTTGTATCTTGTGGTAAGTTGAACGACATGCGCGCAAACAAATCTCTTTCCCTCCCTGTTTTTCTCAATTCTCGCTCTGACTGAACGAGTGATTTAACAGTCGGCGCCCAGACCAAGAAGTGCGGCGTGTTCGTCAGCAAAGATCCGCTCTGCCACGCCGAGAACAAGGACGCTTGCGATACCGGGTGCTACCACAAGGGATACGACAGCGGAACCTGCTATGCCGGCCCCGGCGATGGCGAAATCACCTGCATCTGCTATACACCGTGCACAGAAAAAGACCTGGCCATGGTCCAAGATGCTCGTCACGAGCACACTAAGAACCGGGTGTAATAATTTTCTCACCACTCGTGAGTATGATATTCATGAGAACCATAAAAGGATCCACTTTCACCTCTTATATTAGGGCCGATACAGAAAGCAAGAGATGATTATGTTAATATATGCACCATTTTATAGGAAGAATTAGTGGGCTTATGGAATCATGACAAAAGAGACTTGCTTGGTTGCAGGCCACCGTTGCCACACCAAGCTGCGGTAAGGTGTTCTTTCCCAGTGCCACACTAGCCACAAGAAAAGCTGAAGAAAAACTGTGGCTGCCACCATCTGACGCACCAAACAAGCACCGTCTAACTTTGCATCTGCTGCCGAATGTTTTGTGTGGTAAACGGTGGCGTGCAACCAAGCATGCCTTAAAATTTGAAGTTTTTTCTTAGAACCAATATTCAGCATTTTGTCATACCACTTCAACCATTCGAGCACGCCATTTCAATGTATCAAATAAAATATTAAAGTGGTGTTTGCAAAATGCTGGCATAAGTTCCTCGCAAAAAAATTAATGCTGGCATAAATATTGACGAGAAATGAACCGATCAAGCTTACAAACCCCAGCGTGTAATAAACTATTCAAAGGAATACTCCATGTAGAAGCAAAAATTAAGAGAATGGCATGAGACAAGCTCTCGGGTTGGTTTCCATGGCATTAGCCCTGATTCACAATAATATCAATGCTTGAGATTTTATCAAAAAGAAAAAAACAGCCATTAAAAACATTCTATATACATGCACATGTACAGCTGAGATTCCCGACACCAAGGTCGTAGTCCTATAAATTAAATCGGTGGTCGATCAACATGTACCATTACATACTATATACTCGATCAATATCAAGACCCAAGTTTTGGCCATGGCTAGCAAAATCTCCACGCGAGCTGTGACGGTCATCATGATTTTGGAGCTGCTGATCCTTCTGTCTTCGGGTAAGAACACGCATATACATTTCGTAATCACGCAAGAAAACTCTTTCTCTGATTAAACTAAATGAGTCATTAAACAGTTGGCGCACAGCTCGAGAAGCCGTGCGGCGTGCTCGTCAGCGAAGATCCGCTCTGCTTCGCCGCGAACCAGGACGCCTGCGATACCTGGTGCTACCACAAGGGATTCGACACCGGAACCTGTTATGCTGGCCCCAACGACGGCGACAAAACTTGCATCTGCGTCACACCGTGCTCCAAAGACCAGAAGCAGGAGGCGGCTCGAGCGGCGGCGGCGGCGGAGATGACCGGCCGGCCATGATCCAAGACACTCATCACGAGTGCAGAAGAAACCGGCTGTAATAATGTTTTTTTTTCTCTTGAAGGTTTACTCATCACCACGACTAAAAAATTTGCAATGAAAATGTCAGGTAGGGACCGTGTCACAAAAAGTTGGATTAAAATGCGAGAGGAATTGCATCGTGATATAAAGGAAGATGATATGCATCCATTAAGTTTCACTCAAAACTTTGCAGTTGTAGTGTCAGTAATATCATCCGGCCTGGCCCTGGGAAAATCCTCCATACAGACAATTCACAATCAATAAAAAAAGAATAATATCTACCGTATTTGTTTGCCATCAAACAGTTATCATCCATGCCAAATTGTTAATGCTGCAATTTAAGGAAATAAAACTTTAGGAAAAACAGTAGTGGAAATTAATCCTCCCCACCTCAAACATTTTTTTACAAATATTTCCTTACATGGAATTATTCCTTGACAAGTGCCAATTGATATGTCGACATTTATTTCCATCTAAACTTAATCAGCAGGTGGCAATTGATTTCAATTCTTAACAAAGGATTAAGCATGAGGCATAAGCTTTATCTCCGATTCTAGCACCATATATAGGTGGTCAATGGACCCTCATACATTCTTGTACCCCTTCAAAATAATCTGCTCAGCATTTCAAACTACAAGTTTTTTATTTTGCCATGGCCTGCAACAGCATAACACGAGCTGTGGTTTCTATCATGATATTTACGATGTTAGTCCTCGCGACTTTAGGTTCGTGCATGAGTTATACAATCTGCCAATTCCCTCGCAAAAGAAAAAAAAAATTACGCGGCCAATTGCTGTTGATGCAGTGTAATCTTTCCTTTGGCAGGGGGCCATGGCCTACCTTGGCCAGAATGAAGCTCTGCCCCTAATCGTACACCTCACGATAAGGGTGCCTGCATGAAGTGGCGCACGCGAAAAACGTATTCCTCACTGGAGCCTGCTACCCCGCCGACGATAGCAGCCTCAACTAGATGTGCCAAAGGCGGCGGTCTTCCGAAGAAGTGCAGGGCTGCCGAAGCAAAAAATACGATCACAGTTGGTGATACCAAACATGAATAGCTAGCTATGATCATGGTCGAGCTGCTCTACCGCGTTGTGATCTGCCGAAGAGGAGCAGAGTGTCCGACGACCTGGTGTGTATCGTAATACTTTTGAAGAATGTTATTGTAGTGTTACTTTTAAGAACGGAAATGCAACAGGAGTCCTCCAACTTGTCCCAGGTTCACATCTAGGTCTCGATACTCTCAAATATTGGTTCAAATATTGGTTTCTAGGTCCTTGAATTTGTCTCGGATTCTCATCTAGGTCCCAGAACTTGCTAAGAAGTCTCATTTAGGTTCAAATCACCATCCAATAGAAGAAGAAGAAAAAAACATATTTTCATATTTTTCAAAATACAAAATTAGCAAATTTCATAGAACAAAAACGTTTTTGAATCTTGAAATATGTTTTATGTAATTTCTATATTCAAGACATATAATAATACATTCCTAATGTATTTAAATATGAAAAATATATGGCATCATGAGAGACATAAATAAT
>LAPY01001358.1:107783-123963 GCA_000970635.1 Eragrostis tef
TGGGGGGGGGGGGGGGATCTACAACTCTCTAAATAAATTTAATATTATGGTAGTCTAAGAAAAGATTAAACTAATTAAAGTTGAGACAAACTAGAATCAACATCAATATGGAGATGCACGGAGTGATCAATCATGGAAATGATGCATAGTGCTGCAAGCCATTGAAATGGTGTCTTGAATGCGATATTCCTTTAGTGATTTATCCTGGGTATGGATCGCAGTTGAAGAAGTGTGGTCCTGGCTTTAGTTGATCTTACGAAGGACTTAACCTCTTTTACGGAGCCTGCAACAGCAGGCAAGAGTTTGTAAGTTGTGTTGTGCGTGCTTTAACGGGTAAGCTGTGTTTGATCCCTTGTAGTCAGAGTACGTATCTTTCTTTTATTTATTTATTTTTGTTTATGTTTGTATTAAGAAATAGCTATATGCATTTTTTTATGCTCTTGCGGTGACAGGCAGGGAGGATTAGTCAAAATAGAAAGCTCGGGCGGAGCGACCGAGCTGGCCAGGAAGTGGATTCACGATCAGGCAACACGCTGCAACACGCCGAGGAGCCTATGGGTTCCTGATGGGCTCATTTATATCTCTGCGTTTCAGTGCCTGATGAGTAAGCAGTCGTGCTTCCTGAATCATTTGCAGTTGTAATAAGAGGGGTCTTGTACCTGTGCACACGTGGGAAGTGTTGTGGCCAAGGATCAAAATCTCGAAAAAACCGGGAAAACCAAAACCAATGAAACCGAACCGATTACCGACAAAACCGATCGGTAATCGAATATTCTACAGTACACAGGTTCGGTTTTTACCGATAACCGGACATCCAATGAAACCGAACTGGACTGATAAGTCCGGTTACCGCGATAATCAACCGGTTTTCGTCTTTTTTTTGAAAATCCTAGTTGTGCCCTGTTTTACACTTTGTCGTACATCCTTTTTTAGTGTGGAAAATACAAAATGAATCACAAATTATGTGTAGTACCTTGGCATGGAGAGAGATAAATAGCAAAAGCATTATGTGGAAAGAAAGTATAAAGCTGCAAAGAGATGAATTGGTAAAGATAGTAGATAAAGTATACACATAGCTTCAGAGATCATGAGGTGGTTTATGTTAATTCATTGAACGATACCTGGGAGGAGGTAAAACAAACAGGCAAGAGTAATGCAGACGAATGGTGACGACAAAAAAAATCTGCTATTGGAAGTTCAGGTGGCAGGCAACATTCCAAGCTAATGCAATGACAGAGAAGGTCGAACTGTCCAATAGCGCTTCAAAATTGAAAATAGTGAAAGATGCGTTGGAAAGTCAGAATGACATGTAATTTGAGAAAAATGAGTGAGGCTAGAATGACACGTATTATTGAACAGAGGGAGTATCTCCTCTTAGCTGAACCTGTTCTCTAACAACTAGGTGATGCCCCGCGCGGTGCTGCGGGAGTTAAAAATAGTTTTTGAAATGAACTTTAGACGCTGAAAATAAATCAGAATAATTGAATGACAATATACTACAATCATATCAGATATTCCATAGTAAAATTGATATGACCATAAGATACATGTTATAGTTAAACATGGTACGCAAGAAGCAAGTATATGGATAATACTCGCGCCAATCATTTTAAGGTTCCCATGTGCTAGCTGCTAAGTGGTACGCAAGAAGCAAGTAGGAAACAATTTGATCTTTTTAAGGTAACAATTTGAATATTGATCTCCTATTTGTGTGTTGGGACATACAAAGAATACATAGAGGACAAACTGGTAAGTTGAGATCAAGAGATGAAGAGAAAGCCTTACCTAGAAGTCCAGTATAACACTATTATTGTACTAAAACAAACACATTTGGGAGGAAATGGAAGTTAGTTTGTCAAACATGTTAGAAAAAAAAGTATATACTGTCGACAGACTGCAAAAGAAGTAATATCAAAGCATGTTGTTGGAGAATAACGTGCAAATGCTTTAATCTTTCCTGACAAATATGCAAAGAAAAAATAGGAAAACAAAAACTTGCTCTGATTGATGCCCCGTGGAGAGACATATCCTTCCCTCTTGAAACCCGTAGACGTGTAGAGAGACATCAAGCCTGAAAGGATGATGACTTTGAGCATGGTGATATATATTATAGCACATGATTCACTTCCAATGCTTTGTTCTCAAGTGGCCTCATCGTATTCTCTTCTGACGCTTGGTGGGCAAGGCTCTATTTTGTCATGTGGCTGGTAGGAGAGTTGATTGCACAACATAAATTCTCTAGTCAGTTACAACACTGCGTAAAAATACGGCTTTGAATGCATGCGGTGGAGCGAGGATGCTTATTGCTAGAATCCTGAAGGACGTGGGTAATTAGTGATGCTAATCCTCCTGCTGGTAAATTGAGAGAGTGGCCGGGTAGTTAGTGAAGCACTAATGATGTGTAATTGCGGAGAGAGCAGGAAGGCCGGCAAGCCCATTGGCTGGAAGCAAAATGGATGGACGGGATGTGTTGGAAATTGTGATTGGACGGCTGAAGCCTTTGTTATTCCATTCCCAGTGGAACGTCAACCTGTTTAACAACAATTAAAAAAAGTTTTTTAGATGATGTGGATGCACGAGAAGAGAGCTTTATAGTAATAATGACACTTAGTGGGTTGCGCTTATATAGTATATATAGATTACTCTTCTCTCTATAAGAACATTAAAAAAGAAAAAAAAACTTTGAATTCCGGGCTGTTCTAATAATGCATGGAGAAATAAAAGCCAAGAACAACTCGATGGAGAATTAAAAGCTAAGAACAGTTACGAGGGACAAATTCCGTGCTAAGAGAGGTATATATGATCTGCATTTCGATTTCGCTGGCTGCTCAGGACCAAGATTTGCAATTCAAATGAAATAAAGTAGCTCTGGCAAAGTCCGATGTAGAACAAAGAGAAAAGAGCTCTGGCACAGAGCTTGTCGCCGCTGCCCGCGACGGTCACGTGGCAGCGCTCGTGGGGCTTGACACCCCTCGCGGCCTATCATCTGTACCACGGTGCTGCTCGCGTCTCTTCTCCTCCACTCATGCATGCATTGACTGAATATTTTATGGACTGTGTGGAGCCAAGGCGTTGGATTATTTTGTCTATATGCTTGACTCGTCCGTCGATGCGCAAAGCCGCATTGGGCTTGCTCTAACTCGAGAGTATCCATGATCAAGATGATCATACCCATTTTCAGATGCATGGTGGCATTAATGCACCCTGGACTCTTTTTTTTTCTTTTTTGAAACGCACCCTGAACTCTATAAATAGATACTCGCACCCATCTCTTCCTCTCACCAAACAAAGCACGGTTCAGCCGGCCATGAGGATCAAAATCGCAGCAACGACCTTGTTCCTGCTCCTCCTATCCTTCGGTGAGTGAGTTTTTTTCTATCAGAAGAAGGAAAGCAGATGAAGAGTAGTCATGCTAGGCATCAATTGATTGTTCAATTCATTAGCTGCCTCATAGCTGATTAATTTTGGTTGAGCAGGTGCGGAGGCCATGCTCTGTTCTGGACGCAGCAGGACGTTCAAAGGGTGGTGCACCCACAGCACGAACTGCGCCGCCGTCTGCATGACAGAGGATTATGACAGCGGACACTGCGAAGGCGTTGTGATCCGGAAATGCATGTGCACTAAAAACTGTAAGGATAAACCGTCCGGAGGTAAAAAAGGTAAACCCGCTCCCGGTGGAGGGGGAGTTAAACCGCCGCCCGGTGGCGGAGGGGTTAAACCTCCTCCAAGCGGTGGAGGAGCTAAAGCCCCGCCCTCGCCCAGGATTGAGATGTCGGCAAGGGCTCTAAGAGTTGAAGCAGGCCATGCATGAGCTGAGAAGCTCATTAGGCATGCTAGGCCTTTGACTGTGTATGACAGACTTTCTTGGACATGCCAACTCAAAATTTTGAGTTGATGATACTAATAATAATGATAATAGTTACATGGTGTTGCCTACGCGTTTTCTGGTTTAATTTGATGAGGGTTATCGGTTATTTCACTCAACAAATCTGTTGAGCACTCACGCTAGACATCAATTGACTACCGTATTTTGAGTTGCATCACTGGGAAAAAAATGATAATCATACACTAATTAGCTGTCTCACAGTTGACTTATTTGGTTGATCAGGAGCAGAGGCCACGCTCTGCACTGCACGCGGTAGTTCCTCCAAAGGGCGATGCTACCACAATATAGTTGTATCCCCGTCTGCGCATGACAGAGAATTATGATGGTGCCTAATGCACCAGCATTATGGTCGAGAGTATGTGCACTAAGAACGGTGTATAAAAAAGAGTATGTGCACTAAGAACTTCAAGGATAACCCGCCTGACGGTGGAAAAAAAAAGGAAACCTTACCTGGAGATGGAAAAGGTAAAACCCCGCCTGGTTGCGGAGGGGGTAAAAGTAACAGTCCACTTTTCCTTGCAGAAAACAAGAACAACAATCCAAATATTTACACATATTCAAGATGGGGATATGAGTTCAGAACAACAGGATAAATGTACGACTTGCAAAATCTGTCGCACATTGTGCTTATATGCAATGTCCTCCGACAAAACCGATGCGCACTCTGGTGATGGACTCATCGGTGTGTGGCAATCCTCTGAAGTGAAGAGGCACATGCATGGTTGCCATTGCTTTGCCATAAATAACTTGTGTCGGGCTCATTCTGATGACTAAGTGTCGCGTCATAAAATGTTCATCTAAGAGCTTACCCAAAGGCTATCTTTAAGCTAGCTTTTAGAATTGTTGCTAGCTCTTCCTTAAGAGCTAGCTCTTAACAAAGTTTAGAGAGCGAAATATAGACCCCACAACACATTATTCTCTTTTAAGAGCTTTCCCAACGGCGTCCTAAGAGCCAGCTTATATAATTGTTTATTGCAAAAATGGAAGAGAGAGGGAGGTGGTAGTGCTTGATGAAGCGCTAGCGCTTGGGCTGGTTTGTGAGGCTGACACCCTCTGCACTTGAGAGAACGGGGCGGCAAGAGCTAGCAAGCCAACGCCACCATTGGACACGCTCCAAGAGCTAGCAACTAGCTCTCAGTTGACTCTACCTTTAGGAAAGCTCTCAGCTATCAATGAAAAGGGAAGGCCCAGCCTATTACCACATGTTTTGTTGTCAGGTCATTTACTAGGTAATGATGTTTGGTGCAAGTTCCCTGATTAGGCCCACAGCTTATTACAATAATTTTACCGTTTCTTCCTTTTTTTCCTTAACTATTACTAGGTGAGTCTGTGAGTGATCATGCGTTGTCACTCCCTCAGTTCATAAATATAGTATATACATCTATTTTTTTTCTAAGTCAAACTTTTTTAACTTTGACCAATAGTATCTAAAATCCGTAAAAATTGACAACATGAAAGTGTTTTTGCTAGATTCATCGTGAAATGAATTATATTTTTAGATATTTGTTATCAAAGTTCAAAAAAATGGACTTAGAACGAAACTAGATGTACACTATATTTCTGGACAGAGGGGGTACTTAACTGAAAACCCACAAAGATATTGAAGATTTTAAAATTCACATGACACATCCAACTATAGATGTGAATAAAAATACTCAATGGAATTATAATGTATAATTTAGCATAGGTTAAACATCAATATGTATGCATAATATCTCCACGCTACTCTTTTTTTCTACTAATAATAAATTTTGTCCTTACGAAGAGTATCCACAACAAGGATGTAACACATCCATGTTGGGTTGCATGAGTCCAATACATGCAATCCAGCCGCACCAATGAATTTGGTCTAACTCAAAGAGTATCTACAATAAAAAGGATACATAAAAATCCATTTTCAGATGCATGGAGTGGATGGATGCACAATTGCACATAGAGTACTAAGATGCTTGCTAGTAGCCTTCCACATCCAACAAACTTCAGTTCACTTCAACCATGACGCAGTACAAGATTGCAACAGCGACCATGGTATTACTCATTGTGAGCTTTGGTGAGTGTTTTCTTCCGTTCAAAGAATGAAAGCAGACGTTTGGAGGCATCCATTGATAACCTCTCGGACATTCTTCTTCTTAACACGAAACATGCCAAGCAGGATCTTGAAATTAAAAGATAATCTCTCGGGAATATGTTAACCATGTAATTTATCAACTGCCTAATGGCGGATTTGTTTGTGGTTGACGCAGGTGTGGAGGCTGAGCTATGCTCCTACCTCAAAGGATTCTGTTATCCCGGCATGAGCCGCAATGATTTCTGCTACAAAAAAGGATTCCTTGGAGGTAGATGCAAAGGCTTGGCCGGGGAGTGCGTGTGCACACTGGAGTGTGGAAAGGGTGAAGATCCCCCGCCACGCTCAGGAGACGATACAACCCCACTATCAATGAAAAGGGAAGGCCCAGCCTATTACCACATGTTTTGTTGTCAGGTCATTTACTAGGTAATGATGTTTGGTGCAAGTTCCCTGATTAGGCCCACAGCTTATTACAATAATTTTACCGTTTCTTCCTTTTTTTCCTTAACTATTACTAGGTGAGTCTGTGAGTGATCATGCGTTGTCACTCCCTCAGTTCATAAATATAGTATATACATCTATTTTTTTTCTAAGTCAAACTTTTTTAACTTTGACCAATAGTATCTAAAATCCGTAAAAATTGACAACATGAAAGTGTTTTTGCTAGATTCATCGTGAAATGAATTATATTTTTAGATATTTGTTATCAAAGTTCAAAAAAATGGACTTAGAACGAAACTAGATGTACACTATATTTCTGGACAGAGGGGGTACTTAACTGAAAACCCACAAAGATATTGAAGATTTTAAAATTCACATGACACATCCAACTATAGATGTGAATAAAAATACTCAATGGAATTATAATGTATAATTTAGCATAGGTTAAACATCAATATGTATGCATAATATCTCCACGCTACTCTTTTTTTCTACTAATAATAAATTTTGTCCTTACGAAGAGTATCCACAACAAGGATGTAACACATCCATGTTGGGTTGCATGAGTCCAATACATGCAATCCAGCCGCACCAATGAATTTGGTCTAACTCAAAGAGTATCTACAATAAAAAGGATACATAAAAATCCATTTTCAGATGCATGGAGTGGATGGATGCACAATTGCACATAGAGTACTAAGATGCTTGCTAGTAGCCTTCCACATCCAACAAACTTCAGTTCACTTCAACCATGACGCAGTACAAGATTGCAACAGCGACCATGGTATTACTCATTGTGAGCTTTGGTGAGTGTTTTCTTCCGTTCAAAGAATGAAAGCAGACGTTTGGAGGCATCCATTGATAACCTCTCGGACATTCTTCTTCTTAACACGAAACATGCCAAGCAGGATCTTGAAATTAAAAGATAATCTCTCGGGAATATGTTAACCATGTAATTTATCAACTGCCTAATGGCGGATTTGTTTGTGGTTGACGCAGGTGTGGAGGCTGAGCTATGCTCCTACCTCAAAGGATTCTGTTATCCCGGCATGAGCCGCAATGATTTCTGCTACAAAAAAGGATTCCTTGGAGGTAGATGCAAAGGCTTGGCCGGGGAGTGCGTGTGCACACTGGAGTGTGGAAAGGGTGAAGATCCCCCGCCACGCTCAGGAGACGATACACCCCCACCAAGCCTAGGAGACAATACACACCCACTAGGCCGGTGGTGGAAAAAGTGAAGGGATATGAGGGTTGAAGGCTATGCTTGAGCTGAGAAACCTGTTTGGGAAAATGCTAGGCCTTCGATAGTAGTGTATGACAGACTTTCTTGGACATGCCAATTCCAAACTTTGAGTTGATAATGATGTGGTCTTATATATATGTTGCTTGTCCGTCAAGAGTTATCGGTTGTTTCTTCCAACAAATATGTGTTTGTTTGATTTCCCTAAAATAGTGTAATTGTGCATGCTTTCAGCAACCAATCGTGAACGTTTGACAGCAGCGTGAGCTGGGAACTCATATATATTGAATTGTTCAGTAACAAAAACCAGCGTCGAACGCTGCTACGAACAAATCATCCATGCGGAGCTAGCACTTAGCTCTATCAAACACGTGGAGCAGGAGTGTTAATTAAGGCAATGATATCTGTACTGTAGCCAGCTCTGGAAAAAGAGATAGAACAATATTTTTTAATATAGTAATTATTTGATATGTATCATTCAAGACCATCGACAGCCTCAAGCATGGTTACCTCAACAATATCCCAAACAACTTTGACTCCGTCGACTACGACTGCCTCAAGCATGACTTAACTGACAGGGTTGTCCCGGCCAAATGGGAGGCCCTGCGCTAAACTATAAAACGAGGCATAGCAAAATAGATTGTAATAACAAAGGGTTGTTATCCGCATGAGTTAATTGATCGCTAGCGGTTGCAGATTCACACAACGGTAACACTACAACTGCGAAGGATGTCAGTTAATTGGATTAAACCTTTGAATTTTTCTCCAGTCTCACCGTCTGCGGCACTATCCATTGGGCAATACGTGTGGATATTTGATCCTGAGTTAACCATCAGGAAACAGAAAGATGTTTACCCAAGATCAAAGAATAGCTGCAAAACTTAAATTAGTTTTCTCTTTAACTCTTTTTAATACTTGATACTCCTATAATTAATTGGTAGGAGTCCTGTTCATGTTTTTCGAATTCCCCTTCTCTTTTTTAATAACTATTATTAAACTATATTTTTAAGAATTCTTATTAAACATCACATGTCTTCTTAAAAGAACTATGCATAAATGAAACCTCATAGAGGGACTGCAGGAGTGTTAGGCCATGCTATCTGTACCACAGCCAGTTCCGGAGAAAGAGAGCGAAGGATATCTGAGACATTACTATCTCGGATGATAAATTATATTTAACGTGAAGGTATAGGATGCACAAGAACGCGGACGTGCTCTAAATGTCTTGGAGCGTATCCACAATCAGGACATGCACTTCCATCATCAGATGCATGCATGCATTGTGAGGTGACAGTAGAGATGCCCGTGACTCTTCTTTAAATAGAGTCCTATTTACCTTCACTTCTCATCCAATCCCCCAACAAAGCTACTCAGTAGCCAACAGCTGAGGCAAACCATGAAGGGCGGCAAGATCGCATCTACAACGACGGCCTTGCTTCTGATCCTCCTAGCCTTGGGTGAGTGATGCGGCGTTCATCATCGTCCAAATTATACATGTAGCATGAAAGCAAAACAATTGATCTGTAATATATAAGCAATGGCCTCTATCCTGACGGTTCATTTAATTTGAGTGTGCAGGCGCGGAGGCCGAGCTGTGCAAAGAGCGCAGCAGGAGATTCGAAGGAGAATGCTACCACAGCATGGACTGCGCCGCTGTTTGCGTCACGGAGGACTACACCAGCGGCTTCTGCGAGGGCATGTGGCCCGGCAGGAAATGCATGTGCACTAAGGAGTGAGACAGCGAGGGCCCGCCCGGCGCTGGTGATGGACTCGCCACCGGGCCATGCGCCACCGGCAGAGTTGACGACGGCCAGGGCCCGAAGGGCCGGAGGCCACGTCTGATATGCTACTCTTAGGCGCCTTAATTTGATCGTCTAGCTAGTATGACATACGTTGTGACTCTCTTTGTCTGCACCCCAAAACCAAGATTTGGCAACAGGAGTAATAATAATTAATGAGATGGTTTCCTCACTGCTCGTCGGTTTAGTGACCTGATGATTCCCTGTTTTCTTTTCAAATCTGTGCGCGTCTGATCTTGAATGTGCTCAGAAATTTATTTACATGGGGAAAAAACGTAATTCACGTAGATAAAGCCATGTCGGGCAAGATTGCAGCTACTGCCTTATTAGCGCTCCTCCTGATGACTTCGGTGAGTGAACAAGTTTGAGCAATCATATATATGAAACGAGATGAGTACTCATGGATGTGGGCTTCTTCCTGTCAGCTCAAACACAGTGTTCTTTTGGCTGCTCCTTAAAGATAGACTTAACACCAGAGAACTTCTCAAAAGGAAAAACATGGAACTGGAATCATATACTTGTGAACTATGTATTAGACAAAAAGAAGAATCTCTACAACATCTTTTCCTAGACTGCAGTTTTGCCAGAAACTGCTGGGCCATAATTGGCATCAACATAAGCAGAAGAAGAAATCCATTTCAAGCACTCACCTACTTCAAAAGGCAACTGAATGTCCCTTTCTACATGGAAATTATAATACTGATGTCTTGGTGCATTTGGACTTCTAGAAATGATTGGCTTTTCAATGACTTTGATCCAACAGTAGAGGATTGCAAAAGAAAGTTCATCAGAGAGTTAAAGCTACTGTTGCACAGAGCCAAGAAGAGATATTTCCCACAAATAGAAGAATGGCTTCAACATATCACCTAATCTTTTTCCTAGCTTTAGTTCTGCTCTCTTTCTCTTGTTATTTTCATTTTTCTTTTAGCTTGTCGTTGTTACTTTTGCTGTACCGTTTGTTGAACTACTTTTTATTTGCAATATATTATAATCAGTAGGGGGAAACCCCTCCTGTTCCCATCAAAAAAAAACGAAATGAGTACTACTAGTCACTCTGCGCCAAACTGATGGTTCATTTTGATTGAGCAGGTGCGGAGGACAAACTGTGCAGCGTGAAGAGCTTGTGGGACGGGTGCATCAATGTCGAGATTTGCGTCACTTTCGTCGCCAGCGAGGGTTGATCAGGAGCAGATGCCACTTACTGCACTGAAAACGTTGTAGTGCCTATAAAGAGCGATGCTAGCACAACACAAATTTGAGGCGAAAAGCAGGGAGCCCCCTACTCATTCTTTTAAGGAAGAATTGCACAATTGCTTTTGTTTTGAACTCTAACTATGAGTTTACTCTTACTTTTTCGACTTTGCATGGTTGCACTTTCTTTTCGAGATTGAAAGGGTCGTTTGCCTCTGATCTGCACTCCCGTTAGAGGTAGATGGAATAAAAAAACAAAGAAAAAGAGACAATTTGTGGGATAGGGGCAAATGACCCGGCTGCCATTCTCTGTTTCATCTCCCTCTGGAGTCCAGACTCTCTCTCTCTCTCTCTCTCTCTCCTCCATTTTCGTCTCCAGCGAGGGCTAACCGGCGGCAACTGCAGTGGTTTCCCGATCCGGCGGTGCACGTGCACCAAGGAGTGCGCCGACTGAAGCGGCGGCGGCGGTGACTTGCTGGGGGATGAGCCGGCCCGACAGCACGGAGAGTCGGAGGCTATGCGTGAGGAGGAGATTGTCCTTTTGTGACGCTGCTCAGACGTTGCGCCAGTCCTTGTGTAATTGTGTTTGGTGATAATAATGGAATGGTTTATCACCCACGTGTCCAATGGCATGATGTCGTGGTTTTGCTAAGCTTGTCATATTCCTGTCCGACGACCTTTTTTATCAATTATCATCCAAGTGGTAATACAAAATATAACTTGAGTGGTAACAAAAATGATATGACAAAATCCTACGCCTTTGACTACAAATATTAATTGGACACGCAAATTAGGCACGGTAGGCCTTTGACTGTATATGACAGACATGCCAACTCAAAAGTTTGTGTACGTGTAGGCCTTTGACTGTATATGACAGACATGATGATAGTGATACTAATGACAATAACTTTATGGTGTTGTGTACGTGTTGCTGGTTTAATTTGACTATAGTTATCGGCTGCTTTGCTCAACAAACCCGTTGAGCGCTCATGCTAGAGATATCGACTGATTACAGTATTTAGAGTTGCATCACCGAAAAGAAGGATAATCATACAATTCATTAGCTGCCTCATAGTTGATTAATTTGGTTGATAGCAGAGGCCACTCACTGCACTGAAAATGCAGTAGTGCCTACGAAGGGCGATGCTACCACAACACGAATTTTGAAGCGAATATCAAGGGAGCTCCTACTCAATTTTTTAAGAGGAAATTGCACCATTCCCTTTGTTTTGAACTCATGAGTTTATTACCTTTATTTTTTTTTAACTTTGCATGATTGCCCTTCCTTTTTGAGATTGAAAGGAACCGTGGCTCCTGATCTGCACTCCCGTAAGAGGTAGATGGAATAAACAAAGTAAAAAAGAAGAGAGAATTTGTGAGACAGGGGTAGATGACCTGGCTGCCCTTCTCTGCTTCATCAACTGTCTCGCCTCTCTCTCTCTCTCTCTCTCTCTCGACTCCATAGGCGGTGCCCAACCATATTCCTAGGGAACCCGGCAGCGAGCTGGCTCCATTGCCGCACGGGGCGAGAACCAGGCGCGGAGATCCGGGGGCTCAAGTGTGTGGTGGACGCAGGCTTGCTGCAACGCGGACCCACGCAAACGCAGGCCGCACAGACGCAGGCGCTATGCGGCACGGGCACAACCGCGCACGCGAGCGTGAGCTGGGCCACGCGGGCGAACACGAGCATGCGCAGGTTCCCGCAGCTCATATCGGCCAGGGTTAAGCAGGCAGAGTGCTGAAAACAAGGTAAGCAGGCAGAGTGCTGAAAAAAATAGGGGCAATGGTGCAAGAGCATGTGTGCCTTTTCTCGGCTGATTTAACACCGTCAAGTGAAAATAACAGAGTAGGGGCAAACAATATTTTTAGCTTGAAACAGAGGCAACCATGTAAAGTTGAAAAAGTAGGGTAAGCTCATAATTAGAGTTTAAAATAGGAGCAACCATGAAATTTTCCTTTTTATAAATTTTGTAAAAAAACGTTACGTGCAGTGTACAAGGCCGTAGTCCCGAAAAGACCCTAACTAGAAAAAGGTCAAGGTCTACTACATAGCCAATCATCTAGCAAAAACCTGCAAAGATATTGAAGAATTGAAAATTCACATGACACACATCCAGCCATAATGAATGAAATATTTAATGGAACTATAGTGTATAAATTTAGCATATGTTAAACACCAATACGTATATGCATAATATCCACACTATCCAACATCCATGTTGAGTTGCATGAGTCCAATAATATATGCAATCCGCAGCAATGAATTCGCTCTAATAACTCAAAGAGTATCCACAACAAGCACATGTGAACATCCATTTTAGATGCATGGAGTGGATGGATGCACATGAGTACATGACCTCCATAAATATATGCCTTTTCTTGTAGCCTTCCACATCCAGCAAACTTCGATCACTTCACTTTGACCATGAAGTACAAGATTGCGACAACAACCCTGATGTTGATCGTTATGACCTTTGGTTAATGTGTTCTTCTGTACAAAGAACGAAAGCTGATGTGCAGTCTCTAGGCATCAATTGATATTATCTCGGACATATGTTAACCATGTAATTTATCAACTGCCTCATGATTGATTTGTTTGGTTTTCACCAGGTGTGGAGGCTGAGCTATGCTCCTACCTCAGAGGATACTGCTATCCCGGCATGGACTGCGGTGACTTCTGCTACAAAAAAGGATTCCTTGGAGGTCAATGCAAAGGCTTGGCCGGGAAGTGCATGTGCACGTTGGAGTGTGGAAAGGGTGAAGATCCCCCGCCACGCTCAGGAAAGGATGCACCCTCACCAAGCCCAGGAGACAATACAACCCCGTTAGGCTGGCGATGGAAAAGGTGAAGGGATTTGAGGGTTGAAGGCCATGCATGAGCCGAGAAACCTATTAGGAAACTGCTAGGCGGCCTAGACCTTCGATAGTAGTGTATGATAGACTTTCTCGGACATGTTAACTCGAAACTTTGAGTTGTTGATGATAGTAATTATATGGTTCTGTGCTGCTTGTTCATCGAGAGTTATCCATCAGTTGTTTCGCCCAACAAATATGTGTGTGTTGGATTTCCCTAAAATATGTGATGATAATTTTGCATGCTTTTAGCAACCAACGGTGAACTTTTGACAGCATAGAACACTGCTACAAATAAATGATCCATGCGAAGCTAGCACATAATTGTATCAAAGACGTGGTGCAGGAATGGAGTGTTAATTAAAGCAATGTATCAGCTGTAATGTAGCCATTTCTGGAGACAGAGAGAGAAGGATATGTTTCATTATATTAATTAATTATTGATAAGTGCCATTATCAAATTAAAACCACATGCTCCACCACTTGTTCGGGCCCTCATTAATAATTATTTTTAGTTTCATTCTTGCGAAGGTGTTCCCCAGGCGGCATACTTAACGCGTTAGCTACCACAGGTCTACTTGCACGACACTAGCTACTATCCATGAGACCACTGACAGTCTCAAACATGGATACCTCAACAACAACATCCGCAACAACTTTGACTCCATCAGCTACCTCAAGCATGACTTAGCCAACCACGGGTACAAGCCCCGTGCTCTCAGCTACTACCTTGACACTTGGCACAAAAGACTATCATCCGGATGTGTTAATCGCTTAATTCACACACCACGATAATGCTAGGGATTATACCTTAGGCTTCTTCTCCAGTCTCATCATCTGCGACACTATCCATTGGGCGACACCAAGATCCATCGAGAAACACCACAAGAGATTGAGAATGGCTGCAAGAGTTAAACTAGTTTTCCTTTTGGCAGTTGCTTTTTCTTAGTTTTTGCCTGTTTCCCTTAATGTAATATTTAAATCATTTTATTTATTTAATATATCTTAATTTTTAGGAGCCATGTTCCTCCTGCTCTGGTCGACCAACACCACATGTTCACCTTTTCTCTCTCTCTTTTTCTAACTAGTATCAAACTCTGTTATAAAAATCCTATTAAACTCGTTGCATCTTCTAATAAAAAAAAACTTTGCATGAACGAAATCTTAGGTATGGGGTGCAGGAACTGCAGGAGTGTTAGGCAATGCTATCTGTACCATAGCCAGTTCGGGAGAAAGAAAGAGAAGGATATCTGAGATATTCCTACAGTACAGATACTGAGATACCATTGCCTACAGAACTGGCAAGTGGCCATCAAGAATGAGTACGCGCTTTAAATAAATCGGAGCGTATCCACAATCAGAACATGCACATCCATTTTCAGATGCGCTCTAAATAAATCAAGAATGAGTACGCGCTCTAAATAAATTGGAGCGTATCCACAATCAGAACATGCACATCCATTTTCAGAGGCATGCATGGTGAGGTGACATTAATTAGAGACGCCCTGGACTAGTTAAATAGACCCCTGTACCTTCACTTCTTCCTCACCCAATCACCCAACAAAGCTCATCAGCAGCAGCCCGGCCACAGGTGAGCCAAGCCATGACGGGTGGCAAGATCGCAGCTACAACGGCATTGCTTCTGCTCCTCCTAGCCTTCGGTGAGTGCGGCGTTCATCATCCGAACTCTGAAACATGAAAGCAACTGAGCAGCAATCACCATTTAACTAATGGCATCGATCGTGATGGTTCATTTGATTCTGCAGGCGCGGAGGCTGATATTTGCAAAGAGCATAGCAAGACCTTCAAAGGATGGTGCCATCATGACATGAATTGCGCCGCCGTTTGTGTGACGGAGGGCTGCGGCGGCGGCTTCTGCCAGGGCGCTATTCCCAGAGAGTGCATGTGCACTAAGGAATGTGAACCTGCTGGTGGTGGTGGCGGTGGTGGCGGCGGTGGTGGTGACGACCCGCCACCGGGCACTGGCGGGCCACCAGCAGAGTTGATGGCGAGGGCCCGGAGGGCCGGAGGCCACGTGTGAGATGCTACCCCTCAGGGCCTTTGATTGTGTATGACGTACGTCGTGATTGGAGTCAATGACATAATATAATAATGAAATGGTCTCATTACTTGTAACACCCCAAATTTTGGACACATTTGAAAAGGAATAAAAATCACTCCAAATTTAAATCTTTTTCTCAAACTCTCTCCTTACCATGATTTTTCAAAAACAAACCCCACTAAATAAATAAAACCTAGTTGAATCTGAAATTTTTGAAATATAAAAACTTGTGCTCAAGTGTTTGCTTTCATTTAAAAAGCTACTAAAAGTTTAACTCTTTTGATTTCCAACAAATTTAAAATCAAGTAGATTGACTTTATAAACAAACTTTCAAAACTTTGGATTTTAACCATGCATAAAAAGTTACCATGTGCATTTCTGGATTTTATTGGCTCCATTTTGAGTTTTTGATCAACCTTTGTTTTTGTTTGAATTTGAAATTCCTTCAAATTCAAATTCCACAAAAAGATCAAACCAAATCCTTTTCTTTTTCCCCTCGGGCCGAAACCTACCCTTTCCTTCAGTCGGCCCAGCCCATTCCCTCCTCCTCTTTTCTTTTTCCCGGAAAAATCATCCGTGGGCCGAAACTCTCCCGGCCCAGTCCGTCCTCTCCCCTCTTCTCTTTTTCCCCGGAAAACCG
>LAPY01001359.1:46835-59322 GCA_000970635.1 Eragrostis tef
ACGCTTCAGGTAGACGCGCATGCATCCACACTATAGCTGCTGCTAATAAAGGGTCCATCCATCGGTCGTCATGTATATACATGGCCGTGGCATGCATCTACACATGCATGTTGTACAATTAGGACCAGGGGAGAATAGTATGCCTACGTAGTACCACACATGCTGTCGACTCCTACCTAGTATATATGCACACCAATGAGAGTGACGACGACAAACACCACAATTCGAAACGCATGCCGCGACCGAAGACAAAATTAGTTCACCATGTATCCAAACTATCCAAGGGAATCCGTTTCTGTACGCGGCGAAGCAGACACCTCATCTGCCCTGTCGCCTCCACCCAGACGCGGCGCCAAAGCTCTCCAGCTGGGCGCGGCCTGGACTGCATGGACCTGCATCGGGACGCGTACGCCCTCCGCCATAAACAAACGCAAATCTTAGTTACGCTGTCCCGTTCCCCGTATCATATCACCAGGCACCAGCTAATGCACCACTAGCACTCTTGTACGTACACTGGATCACAATTAATATACTATACACTCCAACACAAAGTCAAAACACACGTTACCACATTTTTCTTCTGTCATCACGTACGTACGCGTTCAAACAGTTCTCGACATAAAAAAAATCGTTCAAACGGACTCTAGAAATCGGTCCTATACGCGCTGCTTCGTTCGCAAGTCTGAAGTTTCGAATCTGGTGAGAGCAGCAGGGCCATTAGCTGCCGGACAAATGGCGGCAAGCTAAGCTCTCAAGAGGAGACCACCTATGAACCGAACTCCTCTCACGAGTCACCGTCAGGTGCCCCGGCCCGGCCCGGTCCGCGCACGCACGAAACCCAGTCAGAAAAGAAAATTCGAACAATGTACATTCGAGAAGCGAAAAGGGAGAATCATATCGTCTCTGCACTCGTGCGTCCCCATTTTCTCCTTGTTCCAAAACCAGATGATCCATAAACAGCATTTGAAAAAGGAAAAGTCTTTCCCCTGCGTCCCTACGACTACGTACGGATGTCCATGACCCGGTTCGAATTCAAAGATTTGGCTTTTCATACATTCTTGCACTTTTATTCCCCGATTTTGCACTTTTGGAGGATGCTAGCTGAAATGTATTTTTGACCGTCTACATCTACGTGGCCAGTTCAAAAAGGGACGGGGAGAACGGGTCCCTGGCTCGCAAGTCGCAAAGTCAATGCCATGCCAGCTTCGTTTCTGTCCTCTCTTCTTCTTCCCGTTCACTGACTCTTCTTCGATATAAACCACTCGATCGGCCGGCCACACACCAAACCCAATCTTTTCCCTTTTCCTGCCTCTGCATTTTTCAGTAACACTAGCTAGCAAGCTTCCTTCTTGGTCTTGCGTTTCTGCCGCCGCTGCTGCTGCGTAGTGCGTACTGCTTCACAACAATTAAGAAACAGCAAAAGCAGCAATGGAGATGCTGAACCCTGAGCAGATCTCTGAGTTCCGCGAGGCGTTCTCGTTCTTCGACAAGGACGGCGACGGGTGCATCACGGTGGAGGAGCTGGCGACGGTGATGGGTTCGCTGCAGGGGCAGCGTCCATCCGCGGAGGAGCTCCGCGAGATGATCCGCGACGCCGACGCCGACGGCAACGGCACCATCGAGTTCGCCGAGTTCCTCTCGCTCATGGCGCGCAAGTCCGCCAAGGACGGCCCCGACGCCGCCGACGCCGACGAGGAGCTCCGCGAGGCATTCAAGGTCTTCGACAAGGACCAGAACGGATACATCTCCGCCACCGAGGTAATAATGTATTCTTGCGTACTTGTGTCTCGCTGGTCTGTGGGGCCGGCCTTTGTTACTTGAAGTAAATCTCGATTGCTGACGTTAGCATGGTTGCAGCTGCGTCACGTGATGATCAACCTGGGGGAGAAGCTGACGGACGAGGAGGTGGAGCAGATGATCCGAGAGGCGGACCTCGACGGCGACGGCCAGGTCAACTTCGACGAGTTCGTCAGGATGATGATGCTCTCCGACGGACACGCCCACGCCCCAGTCCCCCCGGCCACCCACCAACACCAATGAAGGCGACCTCCCTCCCTCCCTCAATGACTAGCTACTAGAGTTTCGTTCGCAACTGCCAGCATATTCTGCGCCTTAATTAGCTCATCGGCTGATTAATTAATTAGCGTTCTCCCGTTTCTAGCTCCATCCCATGGAAGATCGAGTTGTTGACAGCCAGCATCGGTCTCTTTCGTTGAATGATTATTCATGTGTAACTAATTAATTCCGGAATGAATTAATCAATTTATTGGTCAATGCTACTTCCCGGTCCACGTGATCCCTTTGACGGGAGAATTATCGTCGAATGGAACAACTCACCAAGCGAGGGCCTGTAACCTAGTTACAAGATACTCAGTAGCACCTTAGATCCTTGTTTTCACTCTCAGTAGAAGCGAATTTTTTTCGACTTAACGACGTTGTGCTTTCAGTGACCGTCAATAGCAAGACGCTACTGTGGTAACTTCGTCAATCTTGAAAATTTACGAGCTTAGTCTTTGAGAATGCTCATAGAGGTAAAGTTCGCATATGTGTGTTCATAGGAGTGAGTATGCGTGCGTTGTGATTGTCTGAGTTGTACTGTGTAATAGAAAAAAGAACGGAATAACTCACCAAGCAACATACAATCAATTTGTACTTCCAAAATTTCAAGTTTTTTTTAGATACCGCTTAAGTCCGTTACAATATATATTTTCTAGCATGATCGTAGTGGCTTAACGTATGGGTCACGAGATGATGCTCACTTCACTGTTAACATACGGAAAATGGCGCGAGTGGGATGAGTAAAGGGACAAAGACGACTCCTCACC
Organism: Eragrostis tef; assembly: GCA_000970635.1. Taxonomy (NCBI): domain Eukaryota; kingdom Viridiplantae; phylum Streptophyta; class Magnoliopsida; order Poales; family Poaceae; genus Eragrostis; species Eragrostis tef. Next base: position 49,661 of record LAPY01001359.1, read on the forward strand.
GCTTTGGTTTCAATCTCAGGTAAGCGAATATTATAATATACAAATGACATGTTCATGTGGCTTAGGGCTGGAGCTCGCACTATTGGTGTCTGCTTTGGGAGTCAAATGGACTAGGATCTTAGTAGGGTTTGGGCTCCCAAATAATCAATAGTAGGGGCATATGCCCTCCGTCTCTATTGCATGTATATGAAACCAACGGACGCAATCCTGAGTCACCCTGGCATCGCCCTCCAGTCGCCTACCCCATACAAAATCGAGATGTTAGTAATTCAACAGACAACGATATTTAGACAGGTAGGATTTTCCGACGATGCTCATATGGTCCCAAATATATATGGTAAACATAGTATAGCATAACCTCACGATCATCCAACCACAATTGTACACGTCCTCCATGCCAGGATGTCCAGACGACACAAGAAACAACAGAAATCAGCAGCAAGGGAATCAATAAAACTTTTCGCGAGGTCAAATACCCTTCAAAAAGCAGTAAAATAACAGTTAGTAACGTTCCCGCTCGAAATTAAATAGGCCGGCACTACACCATGGTCGTCTTTTGCCCACAATTAAAATGTAGGGAAAACTAACTTAATCCCATCCAAACAACTGTGGGGAAAGTTAAACTTCGCCAACTACGGGCTTTTTTCGTGCTTGGGCCGCGCCGTGCCGGGCGGCCCGCTTGGCCATGACTAGTCTTAGGTATAAGATCTAGCCATTTCATTAAACAACTCAGTGACTCAGCTCCCATTCGTGTTGACTCCAGATTTGACAAAACTACACCACTTAGACACCTTTTCAACGCACAACGGCTCACCATAATCGCCACATGTGACTTGGACCGTGTCTCATCACTCATCAGTCCGGCCGGCCGCCGGCCCAACAACCATGCTGCACCACGGCGTCGTCGTCGCATGGTCTGGTCTAGTGCTCTGCAGTCTGCATGGTCACCTGCCGCAGTACGTGTACCAAGTCACAACGCAACAATCCAATTCAATCAAACATCAACAGAATTAGTATTACAGCAGCATAGTGCCGTCTTGCAGGCTCATACGCGTGGAATTTTCAAAGTTTGCGAGAGGCGTCATTTTTCACGGAGACTGATGGGATGGCGGCTGAACCTAGCTATGGCGTCATTTTTCACTTAGACACATTTCAGACGGAAAAACAGCTTAAAATTAAAGGAAAACTAAATGTTTGCTGAAGACACTAGAAAGTACACGTGGGCCATGGAAATGTAAACACAAGGGTATCGGAACAAGTACATACTAATCTTGCATGCTGAGAAATGCATTCTACCATTACTCATGCATGATCTCTCTTATGTGGCACTATACCTGACAGTGATCAGTAGTCACGGGCCGGATCACGTAGCACACAAGGTTGTTCAGCGTAACGTGGCAGCAACGCCGATCTACACTGACAACACTATAATTCAATGGCAAGCTAATTCCTGCGGCCTGCGGCACATACAGGCTATGGTAGCTTCGCTGCTCGCGGACATGGTGAGCTCGCTTTCAGCTGCACTCGTCAGTGGCTAATTGGATCCTTGGATGCCCATCAGCTCCACGCACGCGAACGCGAATAGGTTAACAGTTTAACAGCCATCGCCATCCATCCTGATTTCTGAACGAGCTCGGCAACGCATGCAACAGCGACGCGTCGCCCGCTACCGTTAATGCCAGCCAGAGCCAGCGATCCTCCAGCGCTAGGCCGGCGCGGCTACCAAACCATGTCAGTGCAGAAAACCCTTGATCGCAACTGGTTTCGAATCTTGATGGAAGAAACGTTTGTTCGATAAATTGAAATTGCTGTGCTGCTGGTAGTACTAGCAAGCATGCATGCGCGCCCATTATTATTTGTGTGTGTACGCGTGCTCGTATAAAGTTGCCGATATATGAATATAATATGATGTTTAGTATTTTACGGAGTTTCATGAGTCACTGCGTGGCATGCCACAAAGTGGGCGTAGAGTGGTAGGTTACGAGGGACAAGTAGCTGGAGGTTGCAGCCATGGATCGATGGCTTTTGTTTGTCATGCGGGTAAAGAAAGCGCGCCGCGGCGTCTGCATGCCTGCATCGCGATTGGCGACGGCATGCACGCTCAGCCTTGATCTGGACCACTCATGCAAAGTACTACAACCTCTCTCTCTCTCTCTCTCTCATCTCTTTGTAGAGAGAGAAACGGTATACTATGGGTGTAGCTATAGCAAGGTGCTTCTTTTCAGCAGAAAGGCCAGTTCTAACTGCCATAGACTTGCAGGTGACAAGCTTTGGCAATGTGCATGGTGAGAAGTAATGGTGGGCACCAAAGAGAAAAAGGACCCTGAGGTAGTGGCCTGGCTTGGCTGTGACCTGTGTGAGAAGGACCAAGCTAGTAGTACTAGTGTGATATAGATGGCTCCTGGAGCTAGCTTCTTGGCGATGGAAGGTGGTTACACTGCTACAAATATGAGTGCTTGTGATGTGCTTGACTGGAAAGCGAAGGGTAGATGCAAATGCAGAACTACACATTTTTGCAGCTAGGGTTTTTCTTTTGGGGAGTGTGCTCCATTTCCAGGAAGAGAATCTTTGCCACTTATGAACAGGTTGCTCAAATCTTGAGGTTTGATGGGACCTTTCGTAATGTGCACATCATATCAACTTGGTCAACTTATTTCTCTCTCTCTCTCTCTCTCTCTCTCTCTCTCTCTCTCTCTCTCTCTCTCTCTCTCTCTCTCTCTCTCTCTCTCTCTCTCTCTCTCTCTCTCTCTCTCTCTCTCTCTCTCTCTCTCTCTCTCTCTCTCTCTCTCTCTCTCTCTCTCTCTCTCTCTCTCTCTCTCTCTCTCTCTCTCTCTCTCTCTCTCTCTCTCTCTCTCTCTCTCTCTCTCTCTCTCTCTCTCTCTCTCTCTCTCTCTCTCTCTCTCTCTCTCTCTCTCTCTCTCTCTCTCTCTCTCTCTCTCTCTCTCTCTCTCTCTCTCTCTCTCTCTCTCTCTCTCTCTCTCTCTCTCTCTCTCTCTCTCTCTCTCTCTCTCTCTCTCTCTCTCTCTCTCTCTCTCTCTCTCTCTCTCTCTCTCTCTCTCTCTCTCTCTCTCTCTCTCTCTCTCTCTCTCTCTCTCTCTCTCTCTCTCTCTCTCTCTCTCTCTCTCTCTCTCTCTCTCTCTCTCTCTCTCTCTCTCTCTCTCTCTCTCTCTCTCTCTCTCTCTCTCTCTCTCTCTCTCTCTCTCTCTCTCTCTCTCTCTCTCTCTCTCTCTCTCTCTCTCTCTCTCTCTCTCTCTCTCTCTCTCTCTCTCTCTCTCTCTCTCTCTCTGAACGAGCTCGGCAACGCATGCAACAGCGACGCGTCGCCCGCTACCGTTAATGCCAGCCAGAGCCAGCGATCCTCCAGCGCTAGGCCGGCGCGGCTACCAAACCATGTCAGTGCAGAAAACCCTTGATCGCAACTGGTTTCGAATCTTGATGGAAGAAACGTTTGTTCGATAAATTGAAATTGCTGTGCTGCTGGTAGTACTAGCAAGCATGCATGCGCGCCCATTATTATTTGTGTGTGTACGCGTGCTCGTATAAAGTTGCCGATATATGAATATAATATGATGTTTAGTATTTTACGGAGTTTCATGAGTCACTGCGTGGCATGCCACAAAGTGGGCGTAGAGTGGTAGGTTACGAGGGACAAGTAGCTGGAGGTTGCAGCCATGGATCGATGGCTTTTGTTTGTCATGCGGGTAAAGAAAGCGCGCCGCGGCGTCTGCATGCCTGCATCGCGATTGGCGACGGCATGCACGCTCAGCCTTGATCTGGACCACTCATGCAAAGTACTACAACCTCTCTCTCTCTCTCTCTCTCATCTCTTTGTAGAGAGAGAAACGGTATACTATGGGTGTAGCTATAGCAAGGTGCTTCTTTTCAGCAGAAAGGCCAGTTCTAACTGCCATAGACTTGCAGGTGACAAGCTTTGGCAATGTGCATGGTGAGAAGTAATGGTGGGCACCAAAGAGAAAAAGGACCCTGAGGTAGTGGCCTGGCTTGGCTGTGACCTGTGTGAGAAGGACCAAGCTAGTAGTACTAGTGTGATATAGATGGCTCCTGGAGCTAGCTTCTTGGCGATGGAAGGTGGTTACACTGCTACAAATATGAGTGCTTGTGATGTGCTTGACTGGAAAGCGAAGGGTAGATGCAAATGCAGAACTACACATTTTTGCAGCTAGGGTTTTTCTTTTGGGGAGTGTGCTCCATTTCCAGGAAGAGAATCTTTGCCACTTATGAACAGGTTGCTCAAATCTTGAGGTTTGATGGGACCTTTCGTAATGTGCACATCATATCAACTTGGTCAACTTATTACAGGTACCTGACTCATATCCTAGGCAGCAAAATCTATATTACCACTTGCATTCAGCTAGGAGTAGCATGTAGTATGTGGACTATTATAGCTCTGCTAAAAGATTAACCGCTGATTCTAGATTAGTTAACCTCGATAAACTCAGGGAAGATTCAAACATGCGTGTAATATCTTGAGTATGCAAATTTGTCTTATGTTCATGTAGTATGTTCTACACATGGCATCTTCGTGTATGTCGACAGAAGATATGTATCTTTATGGATGTTCTAGGGCTAGAATCACTATGCAAGCACAGGCGTGCTGGAAAGGAGAGGAGGAAGAATTGAAGGGCGATGAAGCCATCCTGCAAGCTTCCTCTGACAAGCTAGTCATGCCCAAAATATTTTAATTTTAAGGGAGCTATAGCTTGCAGCAGTTTCTGTGGACTGATGGAATTCAAGATGAGGAGCTAGCACTAGCAAGCTGAAGCCGCGGAAAGGCTCACGAGGAAGGGTCGAAGATGAGAGCATTGGAAGCATAAACTAGTTACCATAGGCCTGTCCCTGAATTCCTGATCCTAACAACTGGCTGGCTCTCCTCCAGGGCATGCATGCATGTCTCGATCAACCATTTTATTTTCTTTTTCTATGAAACAGGAGGAACACTGATTAAAAAAATAATTAAAGAAATTAGAGAGTCAAAGAATAACATAATCCTAGCTAAAGCAAAAAATCAAAAGGTCTATGAAAATTGACTCTAGACATGTTCTACCCTGTGAGGAAAATTTTATCTTTTGCATTGTCATTCATAAATTTATTTTTGCAGATTGCATTAAAATGGAGGTACCTCCATGAAGAATGGAATTCGTAGGAATCTTTTGATTGCATTCAGAGTTTTTATAAGGATATATAGTTTGATTTCCTTCAGCTTGACAAAAAGAAAAACCTTTCTATATAGTGCATATTTTTCTTTATAATTCATGAATATTATGACTTATTGTTATGAACTCGCCAATATGTTATGAACTCATTTAAGTACATGGCCAATAAATATTCCTTCCTCAGTAGCGAAGGTGTGCGCAGATCTCCTTGTAAAATGTGTGAGACTAAGTTGGAAAATTACCTCATCATGTATGCATGGTTCTACAAGATGACAAGGACGATTAGTTAAGATGATGCTCTTTTAATTAGTACGTTGAATATGCCCTAATCTTATGCCGTTATATTAGCTGATAGGTAGCGCAAGAATCGGATCGAGTGTGTGCGTATTATTTAAGCAACTGCCCCTCTCCTACTTCTTCATAAAACAAATAATTCTGTTAACACTACTCCTAGGTGTATGTGCCATGCACAGGCACGCTCATTGCTCGGTCTTGATCCTGTGCTGCTGTGTAGCCCCACCCTACTCTCTGTCCCTGCAGACATGCATGCCATGCATCTTATACTACTTACTAGCCTTGCTAGCCAAAACCTACATAACGACTACTAAAACAAAAGGAAAAAGGAAAAAAAAAACAGCAGCAACTTGCTTGCCATGGACACCACTGCCTATCTGCCATGGATGTACATGGCCTTCGTTCCTCTATAAATATAGGCCCATTCCCATCTCCATATAACAAAGGTCCAAAGCTTCACACCCGGCACAGTCTCATCTTTCCTGTTCTCTCACTCCCTTGCCCTAATTTTTTGTGCCCGTGCTCTTGGTGAATCGAAGATCGCTTTTGCTCTTTTGAATTTTCTTGAATCTTTTCCTGTCTTTGTTTTCCCTTTAGGCAACCTCTGTTTTTGGTTTAAAGGTATTCGTCCTTGTTGCAAGTGTTGGATCAGAAGTTTCCTTGAGACAAAAAAGGGAGATAGAGAAAGTGATGTGTGATGCTGGATGCGACACAAATGATGTTCATGTGAATGAGTGAAGCTGCCAGCATGATCTAGCTTTGATTGGCACCGTTTGGCACGCCTACTACGTGTGTGCTAATATGGATATGTAAATCATTGTTAGATCATGCATGACAGCCTCATTTCTTCACAATGTTGGGCATATATACAAATATCTGGCTTGGAGAGGTTGGGTGTTTTGTTCTTGCTGGTTTGCTCCACATCTGGGGAGCACATCCATGGTGGAGGCGTGGAGCAGTTAGTATTTCTGCTTAGGTGAGGATTACTAACTAACTGTTTACAATTCATTGTTCATGTGGTATTTCTGTAATGAAATTGCCTAATCTTTCTTAATCATAGCAATCATATCTCATCAGTTAAATATCCGTTAATCAGTTGAAAAAGAATCATATTTGGAGTAGAACAGAGCATAGTTTAGTGACCCTACCTTCTAGCTACCTACCTAACTGTCTCTTCTATTTGATTCTTCTAGATCAAATGTCTGAGTAAAAGTCTAACAGAATCACTTTGCCACTGTGCTCCTGCGCAATAAACTAATATGTAGATGATTATTTGATAGCTACATGTACCAAAGTTCTAGCTTGTTCTACATATGATTCGGCTTTCAGTCTGATAGCTGCTACTGTTAATGTAGATGAGTAGATCTAGATGCTGTCATCTTCTCTTTCTGGAAGAATATTTGCTTGGGGAAATAAACGATGGCAGCATTTTTTTGTTCGAAATTACTTGCACTTCAATCATATAGAAAACATTACTTGCTACTATGCTAGCGTGAGGTTGTTTTAAGCTCATATATCTAGCTCCAAAGATCCATCTGACATTATTTATATTTTTCTACTGAAACATGATCTAGAGTAGTATCATAATTTTGTGTTTTTTTTATCATTCTATACATGCCTATGCAAGAATCATAGCATACTCTACGAAATGTAGGATCATATTTTTAATTGCTGTATAGCTGTAGAACATCTACCTAAAGAAAGTCTCGAATTTCCTGAAAGGCTAGCTAAGTAGTATATATGAATGTATGGAGCCAATTTCAAGCCCAAGGAAGCTATAGCCTATAAGCACCCAAGTGGTAGTGTTGTCACTTTCTTGCTTCCAAAACAGATCACGGGTGATAAATTGAGGCTGCATCTTGGCATTGTGGCAGTTCGTTAATAACTGTAGTGTGGGAGGATACACATTAGTGAATAAATTAGATGACATGGCCTCTTTCATTTTGGTTAATTAAAAAAAAAGAACTAGGGTAAAACAGTTGTTGGAAACTACACAACTCCAGCTGCGTCACACTCTCCCTATCTCCTTCAACACCATGGGCCAAGGCTTATCCCTTGTAACAAACATCGTACGAAAAAAGAAAATTCGAAGGGAAAATAAATCCAAAATAGAGAGAACAATTCCCAGTATCCCACCGCTTGTTCTTCTATATATCCCCGTCACTCATCTCTCTCTCCCCTTCTCTCTCTCTCTCTCTCTCTCTCTCTCTCCATGGCTCTTATCTGCTTTCATGGGCTCTACTGGTGCACCACAAGTTGGTGAAGCTGCCAGCATGATCTGATGGAATTCCCTGATTCCTCTGAGAGGCGATATGAATCCATCTAAAAATTAGTCAGGTCATGCTGTAGTTTCATCTGCTGGTGGTAGCACATCGTAAACCCTAGCAGTACATCAATCGCCGATGGATTCCATCTGGTTCTTGCAGGATGGTACTGATGGCTTTGCACTTTTGCAGACAATTTTGCGAGTTCAGGGTATTTAGGTCAGATCGATCATCTCACGCTTTTGTTCCTTTTTGAAGCTATAATTATGTGAAAGCAGATTCCTCATATCAACTATCAATTCCTTGGATTTTCTTAAGCTTATGTCTGTACGCCTTTGTTTAGCTAATTCTCAATTTCTTAGATCATTGATAGAAAAAAATCAGATTTTCTTTTCCACGGGGACTATTGAATTTAGTTGAAGAATTTTAGGACTTTCTCTTTCTTGACTCTATCTATACACGTCGTATATATATATGCTGGTAGCTTGTGACGAACATCTGAAAAGACGTGAAAGGGCTAAAACTGCTCGGTTGGGATCTTAACATCGTTTACCTAATCTGAATTGTCTATAACTTTTGGTGTATGAGATCTGATTCGTTCACTAATAAGCCATGGTCCAGTTTTACCATAGCGAAGGTACAGTGTACTTCTTGTCATGCTCTCCCTGTTGTAATTGCAGGCTTCTTTTCTTTTGCAGAAGATTAGCAAGAACAAAACGATCAGAATTACCTGTCTGATCATGTAGTAGCTCTGTAGCTGTATAGCCTGTAGTTACTTACCACCATGCATATATTTTAATTTCTTTTTGGCATGCCATGAGGGCCACTACATTGGTGATACTGCTGATTTCCAATGCTTGTTGGGAACTTGGGATGTACTATAGTTCAGGTTCCATTACTTGCACATGAATGCCGGAGACGACTGGCTTCAGTATACTTGCGGCTGAATGCAGGATTTGATTGCCCTGGGAGGATGGAACATACTTTTTCACCAGTATGGCTATATAATCCACTGTTGTATATCCTGGTAAGATAATGTTGACAGAATGATGTATCATGGTACCATGACAAGTGTGTGTATGATCAATCCTTCTGCATCAAGGAACAAGAATTTTGTTCTTCCTTTTTTGATGGGAGGAGAAAAGGTTGGGACAAACTACAAAGGACAACGAGATGCACAGATAGAAAATTTCCAGTGATGCTTGCTTGCAAGATATGCCTACAAGAGTACTACAGCTGAAATGATTGCCACCTTTGCTTGAAAGATGAAATATTTGTGCATCCTTTCGTGACCTCGTTGCATGATTGCCCTGCCTTTTCTCCTCTTTTAGGGTCTGTACTATGGGATGGATATTCACCCAACCTCCATTTTCCACACGCAAATCAAATCAAATGTCTCTTCTTGCCCTAAAAAAAAAATCAAATGTCTCTTGACATTTGCAAATCAACTCTCTCTCTCTCTCTCTCTGAAATTAGTTGCAGTTTTTGTTGGCATCTCTAACCACCACCCTCTCATACCATGACCGGGCATCGATCCAAGTACTGCATGTCTGTCACAACGCATGGTCCCTTGGAAGATTTCATGGGCCACACAACGCATACACCACATGTGCATCAATGCAAAGGTCCAAGGCCTCCTTTATGGCGATTTGGTTGGGCAACCGGTTTGTTACAAGATGCCCACAGGCTTGTCCTTTCCAATGTTCTTTTCTGATGCGTATGTGCATCTCTGCAACTTTCAGAGCTTGGAGGACGCATGCATGAGGGGGTTCCCCATCCCTTCGCCTCCATCACAACATGCGTGCCGTTTCTGGTGCCGTTTATCCCATGGATGAATGATGAAATTTGTTGGTGGTGGTACCGTGGAGTGCCGGCCATGCAATCGTGTGGCTCCAAAAGATTGCCGGCCGGCCGGCTGGGGCCGGTGGTG
>LAPY01001359.1:65667-75996 GCA_000970635.1 Eragrostis tef
CCGGCGGTTGCTGTGAGTGCCCTGTCGTGTCGTGCGTAAGCAAGCAGTGCGGGGGGTCGTGTCGTGCGTGGGCGCGCGCGGAAAAGTGGGGGGAAGAGGGTGGTTCGTCTTTGGAGTGTGGGCGGTTTTATAGGGGAGAGCGACAGCGTAGGGACTGCAGATGGGTTAGGGTGTGTTTGGTTTGGACTAAACAGAACAGATTATTTATCAGATTCTAGAATTTAGATTATGAGATTTTAAAAATCCCATAATCTAGTCTAACCCAATTTTTAGATGATTTTATTTGGCAAAAGACCCACTACCTTTGAATATTTTTGAATAATTACAGTTTGTGCCACTGTTTTATCCTAAAATAGAAAGGACATACTAGTCATTAACTACCTCAAAAACTGGTTTATAAATTTTATGAATCCAGGATCCAAACACCTTCACCTAGAATTTTTTAGCCAGATTATAGAAACTATACCTAAAATCTAAATTCTTAGAAGCTGATGGGGATCCAAACACCATTTTAGTTCTAAAGCAAGGATAATATAAGTATTTTTTACTCGACTAGAATATAAGTTTGTGCTTATTTTAGCAGTTGGCCAGCTTGGTGCTCATATAATAAAGACTACCAGTATTTGTGAGCACCCAAGTCTTGATATATCCAGCTGCATTTTGTGCAACTTAACCAACTAGCAACGACATTACCCGATGATGATAGGATGATGACTACGAATACTATAAAGGTGAATTAAATTGTATGGTGGCTCTTGAATTATTGTTCACTTTCATCCCCCTCATAACCGAAGGGTGAGAAATAAGATAGTCCTATGAGCAATGGGCTCCATAAGAGCATCTACGTATCCCTTACAAGTTAGACATCTTTTTTCCCTCCAAAAAGTCGGACACCATCCACTCTCCAGCTGCAACAATGCTGCCTATGAACACGATGATGCGCTTCATCGGTTTGTTTAGACTTTGGACTCTCTTTTTGGATGGGCCTATAGCCGCTTTACTCTTGCCAGTCCTCTCTCTCTTTACTCTCCAGATGACGAGAGAAAAAAGCCTCTGCTTTCGTTCGCCCCTGCCTTGGCTGCTTGTGCGAGAACCGCAGATGATACAAAACCAAACCTGCTTGCTTCACCAACACACTTCACTTTGGACCAAGTTTGTTGCAACCGTACTGCCCGTTCATGTTCGCATAATCGATTCGAATGGCAGATGGTACAAACCCCTGGTTGTTGAGCCGCTTCCGGACTTTGATTTTCGTTCATGATGGTTTGTATTGTTTCGTTTCCCTTTTCGATTAGGTGGAGTCAAAGCTGCCGAAAAGTAGTAGAAATTTCTGAGTTTAGCTGGAAGTGAGCGGCCGATGATTCCTATATATCCGTGCTGATGGCGTTGTATTAGCTTAAACAGGAACTGTAACACTCCCTTCTCTGATTTTAATTTGTTGAGTTCATTAGTTCAAAATTGGAGTAATCAACATCAACATTGTGTCTGCATTTATCTATAACCCGATGACTCCCACTGGCACTCGTAAGGTTAGTTCAAGTGTGATGTAAACGCTCAGCTAGTGAAAACAACGACTGGTAAATGAATCCGTTTCCGCTTTTCTCGTGACACCTGCGTTGACGCGTGGTAACTTACGGAGTAGTAGTACGAAAACCTGCATCTTCTGGTTTGCTTGTCTTTTCTGCTGTTCAACTTGCTGACTGACCGGCTGACCAAAATCTTTTGCAGGAGCCCAGTACAACAGCTAGTCCATGATCTTTCCCGGCAGCTGAAGCCAGTCGTCGCAGCACAGGCACAACACAGCGAAAGTTGAGTAGCAAGTCAACGTTCACAAGCTAGGCGCAAGTCGAGTTCGATCACAGTCGGTAAAGCGGTTTAAAATCAACATGTCGTCAGTCACGGAAGCTGGCACTTGGTTGTTTTAATTGTGCATCTCAACATCTGCTTTCCACAGCATCACCGTGGCGACCGACGGTCATGATGGTGTAACTAGGGGTGGATAACGAGCCAGCTCGGTTCATTAAGGCTCAGCTCGTTAAAGCTCGTTCTGATAACGAACTGGCTCGGCTCGGCTCATTAAGATAACGAGCTAAAATAAAAGCTCGGCTCGGTCCATTTAGAAAGATCGAGCTGGCTCGTTAAGCTCATGAGCCAAGTATGTTAAAACTTTTATGACAAAATATTAAGTTATTTTAAGCATTTTTTAATATTAGCATGTGCCAACAACAAAAAAATCGTAATATAACACAATATTGTAGAAAAAGATCCGTCTAAGTCAACAAAGATGAAAAATAAATGAAAATAAGAAGATGATTCAACTTTGATGATGATTTTTATCTCTACTGAACTTAGCTTATTTTTTAATAAATAAATTGAGCTTCATCTAACATAAAAATTACCATCTTATTAGAGAATTAAACTTGATATCTCTATAAAATCAAGCCTATCGAGCTAATCGAACTGTTCGTGAGACTCGGCTTGGTTTATTAAGAAGACCGGGCCAAACCGAGACAAGCCAAAATTATGATCGAGCCGGCTTGAGCTTTTTTTCCAGCCTAGGTGTAACCTCGAGCTGAAGCTGGACACATCGGCTCAAGGCCTGACTGACGGTAAAGAGTTCTCGGCCGGCCTGGCTGCACCTGCATCTGACGCCCTGTCTTCCAGGCTTCCAGCTGCTGCCTGCTGCCATTGCTGCTGCTTGCAGATGCAGAGGCCCCCACGGATCGGGCTGGCCGTCAGTAGCTGTACCACGCGGCCAGAGATGCTCCTGTAGATGCGTAGGAGTACCCTGTACTAGTACTTGGCGACGTCGACCTGTTGAATCTACAGTTCCTTTTCAATTTCACTCCAGTAGCAACCGTACTGGTTGAATCTCATGATCACAAGCACCACTGCACCAACGTCCAAACCGAGCATGTCTGAATTGGCTAAAGCAGCCCAGTTGATGAGTTGGATCAGAAAAATGAGAACAGCTCATGCTGAACGCAGGTTTCTTTACGAGTTTTTCTTTTATTTTTGAACCTCTCGTTCCTGAATATAAATGTAGTATCTATTCGTGTATATTGAAAGAGACACACTCACTCAACACACACGAACCTCCTACGTCTATACCCAGAAAAACGAACGCGTCCCTCAAAAGAATATTGCACGACTGTCACCACGCGGTGAGAGGTACCGAAGAAACCTGAAAATCCTAACAGATCACAGAAGAAAAAAGGCATTAAAATGAAACTCCTAAGAGCCCCACAGCTTCGCCGCTGCCTGACGCACTTCCAAACAAGCCGAAGACGCCGTCGAACGACGCGCCGCAGACTCCGCACCGTCGCGACAATCGCCGCCGACCATCACAGCTCTGACGTGGTCAGCACGCCACAGACCGCTGAAGCTTGAACACCATCATCTCCTCTGCAATCCCGGACGAACTCTCCTAATTATTATCCACAAGCCCGCCAACGCCGCCGGAGAGAGACGCCATCAGCATGGAGGAGGCTTGGAAAGATTATTCCAGCGAAGCGTCGGCGCCGCCGCATCACCAACGCTCCATGGAAATCCGCCTCATAGCTCCGCCGTCGACCATGGTAGCACCCAAGAAGAAGACCACCATAGCAGTAACGGAAAGGAGGAGGAGGAACAAAAACTTCACACCGGCAATATCTCCGATGACGGGGAAGAAACAGAACTCACCGGACCACCAGACTTTCCCGTCAGCGTCGCGAGATCCGCCAGGATCATCGCCATCCCAGCAACAGCCACCACCACGCCAACGAGCTGGAAAACCGGGAGAGAAACAAAGCACTAGAGGCTACATCTACTATTTACAGAGGAGCCGGCCTTCGATTCACCAGATCCCGCCCTCACCTGGCGCCGGAACGGCCACCAGAAGACGAGACCCGACGGGATCGACGCCGGAAACACGGATCGCCCTGTTTCGCCTCTCTCGGTACTATAGTCGCTCGAGTTTGTGAAGGAGGGAGGAAGCCTTTTGCGATCTTTTTCTTTTCTTTTGTTTTCGAGACGACGAACTTGGGAGGAAGCCTTTTGCGATCTTTTCTTTTCTTTTCTTTTCTTTTCGAGACGACGAACTGGGGCACTCGGCACCGTTCCCCTTTCGGACAAGAACACTGGCCGCCCTTGCAAAGACACTCCAGTCCAGACCAATGATGAAGAGTGTTGTCGGTCGAGGAGTCACTGCAGCAGCGCACATTGACATTCCGCGACGGTTGTGCTCCGCAGGTTGCAGCATAACACGTGATTAGCAACCGGCTTAGGAGTATTATTTACGTTAGTGGAGTACTACTAGTTAATTACAGAATCTCTGACTCACTGACTGCTTACCTGCGGGCTGCGGGGACAAACATGATGATGGCAGAACTAGGAGGAAGGAAGGCACGCGATGCGAGCTCGGCTGCATGCATGCGTAGCTCATGATTGATTAGCGAACAGTACTTAGCACTACCACTCCGCTAATCTAATCCAACATAACCGTGTGCTCAGTTAACTACAGTAATCCAAAGCACGCGTGCAGGTGGAATTAACAGCTGCGCCATCTATCATGTCAGTTAGTCCTGATGCTTAACTTGTGTGCGGCAACGTTCTGAAGCTGGTAGCACTAGTTATACATTCTCCATGTCCTCCTCGTTCTGAAGTTCGGGTAAAGTCGTCTATTCGAGAGAATATTCTGCCTGCGGTTAGCGAGGCTTTTGATGCCTGATGATCCTGATCACTGTGTCGTGCGTGCGCGGGAGCAGCTGCGTCCTCGGAGTTCGTTGGTCGCAGGGGAATGTCGTGGAAAGGGCCAATCGCCCATGTGGATGAAGCCGGCTCTCCGATCGATAGACGAGCTAGCCTACCACATCGGCGACACGTTATGCATGTCCAAATACGAACTTGATTTCCTTGCTTTTCTTACATCATTGTCAGCGCAGTTGGAAAATACTACCCGGACTGACAAATACAACTCATTTCCAAGATGACGTCTAATTACCTGGAGTATCGACGAATATATAATTCTGCATGGGTACATTACTATGTTCGAATTACTACTATAAGATCCGAATTATCAAACGCCAAATTTGTTTCCGACGTCTTCAGTGGTTGACATGGGGCAGGAGCGCACAGAATCTGTAACCTACATCAATCAGTAGAATCAGCTACTAACCCATTGGCCAATTTGACAAGGCATGAATACAAGATAATACCCCTTGAATCGACTGCATGAATGCAAATTTCCTTGGTTTTTCCCTCAAAAAGAAATTTCCTTGGTTGCTGAATGAAACATCACCTCTCAACTTATGCACACAAAGAGATCCCCATGAATACAACACACTCCAACAATACGGCGTGAGGAGGAAAATGAACCACGCATTCAAGGGCATGCCACTTCGGTTATGGACCAAAAACAAAAAGTAAATGCAAAAGGTGTAGAGAAAATATACTATGTATGCTATTTTGGCATGAACAGGCTAAACATGATTGGACAAATAAAATTAAGGAACGTATCACCTTATGATCGGAACTAATTTACCAAAACAGCAACAACAACAAAGTACACTAGAGTCAACAGATTTAGCAACTTCTAGTACAATTGACTCCTATATAACGCCGGAAGTGACACCAATCCACCAAAACCAAACAATGAGCCTCAGCCTGACACTACTTTAACAACAATGACAAGAACATTAAGCGCTGTCAAGGGCATCCTGAGAAACTGCGTGGCGTAGATGAGCCCAACGATCTGTTCCTTCAACGACTTTGCTTGCCCGGTTCCTGAGACTTCAGGCATGCTCCACCCCCTGGGAGCTAGAAACCGGTCTTCGTTCAGTATCGCCAAAGCATTGACGAGAAGCAGAAAACCCTCCAGCAACGTCCACAGACCCATCCCTGCATATCATAACTCTGTTACCACAACAATGACAAGAACGTTAAGCGCTGTCAAGGGCATCCTGAGAAACTGCGTGGCGTAGATGAGCCCAACGATCTGTTCCTTCAACGACTTTGCTTGCCCGGTTCCTGAGACTTCAGGCATGCTCCACCCCCTGGGAGCTAGAAACCGGTCTTCGTTCAGTATCGCCAAAGCATTGACGAGAAGCAGAAAACCCTCCAGCAACGTCCACAGACCCATCCCTGCATATCATAACTCTGTTACTGTTAGTCAAAAGAATGTTCCATCATACGAACTGTAAGTCCCCAAATAACATCCTAATCAAAGTAAAGATGTATCCAGTGCATGGGTTCAACATGGCAAATATCAACTCAAAAGATGGCACTGGTCGCATTAAACATACGAGTATATGCTGATGTACTAGCACGTCACAAAATGCACTGATGCAAGGGAACTGAATATGCTAGATCACACCATATGCCTCCACAGATAACATCGATGAAAAAAATGGTAATCTGAGTGCAGAGAATTGTAACACAAAACGAACATGTTCAGTGCCAGACTGCCAGTGGCAATCTGACATTAATCACCTTATACAATCGGCCATGCACCAGATCAGGGAGGAATCTGTTTATACATCCCATACCCTGCTCTCGCCACTGTATGTACAAATAGATATAACCCGTTCAATAGACAAGCAACCTCTGAAGACAAAAAATTGGCACTGGAACTACATAGAAACCCATACGTAATCCACCCAAAACACGTGCTAAAATACCTAAATCACTACCGTAACAGAAAGTGGTGGATCAATTCCACAATTCCAAATTGGAGGGAGCAGGAAAGACGCCGGCGCGTGGCGATCGCATCGGATCCACCGTATCTAGGATCGCGAAAATGCAGCGAACACAGAAACAGGAGAGAGGCGGCGTACAGCAGGAGAGGCGGTGTCAGTGGAAGCGGAAGCGGAAGCGACGCGGCGGCCGTCGCCGGGGAGAGAGATCGCGGCGTTGCCGGAGAAGGGCGAGAGGAAGTTTTGGAGAATCCGAGCCCTCGTGCGCGCTCGGGACCTGGTCAAGCCCACAATGATGTCAAAGGTATTGGCCCACAATACGCACGTGCAGCCCAGCCCAGAGGAAAAGATGAGCTTTCGACTACCGCAGGCCCTCTTGCGAAAGGGCAACCAGTTATTAGCCCAAAATTCAAAGTTGTACAACGCGCCAGAAACCCAGAAGCTCTCCATTCCCGCACGCACACAAAGAAGAAGAAGAAAAAAGAAGCACTTCACCTTGTACGTAAACGAGATGAAGTACTTCTGTTTTGTGCCTCCTCTACTGCTCTGTTTCTATTTATCTCATTATTGATCTGCATTTTCATTTAATTCAACAAGATAAAATGCAGAACACGCCACTTGGAGGAAACATGTTCGGGGAGAGAGAGAGAGAGAGAGAGAGAGAGAGAGAGAGAGAGAGAGAGAACTGGTCGCCCCAGAGTGTAATTTATTAACCCACGGAAGAATAACGGTGGACAATAATATAAACTCTCACTCTATGTACATATCGTTTAGTACGGGTATCAGGTTTATACCTTCATCTCTAATTGCGACAAAGAGGGTTACAAACTTCAGTTTGAGCAGCAACAAAATAATAGCTAGATGTGGCATTCATTCATAGGCACTACTTAACTCGGCACCAATCGAAGCACATGGATCTGTCTTGCAGACAAGTTAGGAAGAGAATGAAATGTGCTATGACATTTTCTAACCTGCAGAAAAGGTTGTTGAAATGCGCTAGTAAGTAGTAATATGATTATTTTTTGAATCTGCAAAAAGAAATCCGTCAGATGTTATGGCAACATAATAGAGGCAGCTCCTTGTGTTTTCAATATACAATTTTGCTTCGTTGCATTTTTTTAACAATCTTGCTATTCATTACCCCGAGTACTTTTGCTTTTGTTTTCGCAACTAGTGGAATCCCTAGTTGCTAATTATGTGACAACTTGTCAAAAAAGACTGTCCGAAGCTCAGGAGAGGTCAGGGCAACATTGTCCAGCTGGTAGGCGTCGTTAGAGTGCCACCATTATACTGAGATCCGATTATTCTTTCTGAAACATGAAAGAAAAATTGAGACAGATCATTAGACTGTCCAACTCTTTGAGTGCTGGGCAGATCTAGAAAAAAAACATTGAGACATCTCAATGAGTTATTGGAGACTCATTATGGAACTCATGAACAAGCACAAGTAACATCGGCTTGAAGGGTGTTCACCAATGGCCCCAAAAAACTTATCTACTTTGATGATCCTCTTGTCCACCGTAGGAAAACAAGCGGAAAGGCCGGTCTGTAATCCCTTCCTTCGCCCCGTCTTACTTACCACCCACACAGATCAGAATGGGGATGGTTTGTAATCCCGCTTGGAGAGATGGCCTATATGCAAAAACGAGTTGTGATGGATGTACTAACATCCATGGATGGAGCGATAGGGTGATTTGGGAGGCACAAGGTTGTGGGCAACGAAATATTTGGTTGGGAGTGTAATATTTGTTCTCTTAATTTGACTTCAGTTTTCTAATCCTTGTCAAAAAAAATTTCAAACATTATATAAGTCTCATACTGGACATATGTGTTGCATTTATGGCTAACTATTCTTTCATTGGTAGATGATATATTCTTTGACAGTAAAGCGATTGTGGTGGCTTCGTTAATCTCAAAATTAACCGGCATTTGTAAGTATAGGGTGTGCATGCATGTGTCTATTGAAACGTATACCTAGTTCATCTAGTTGGAACCTCATTTTTCGCTTTCTTCATAGATATACTGTCATGTCATCGAAATGGTACATGTGTAGCACCTTGTTTAATGAAAATGAAACTTCATCCTTCGAACGTTGGCCGAGTCGATCCGACTCATGAGGATTCGAACAAACCCTACCTATTTCCGGGATTAACGAATTGCAGATCCGGTGGTCCTCCTCCCCCTCATACGCTCGTGACGTACGGCTGCAGTTGGTTGAGCTGCATGCAGAACAGCACCGCCCCTTCGTCCATGTCTGCCAACCAAGCACCGGCCGCGCTCTGACCTGTCTGACGACCAGAGGAGAAGACCAAGAACAATCAAGCACAAGAACGGATCGCAGACCACCGCCTGCCTGCAGATCAGGAGAACCAGCTTTGAAAACTTCTGCATAAACGGATGAAATTTATTTATTTTTCTCCTGGTTGGTGGTTGCAATGTACTGGAAGCAATGAAGGTCATACTGAGCCAGAATGCAAGAGAACAGACTTTCAATCCCCGGCTTCGAAATCCTCCATTCAAACTGAACCAGAATGCAAGACTGATTGCCCAATCGACTTCAATTGGAGAGGCGCCATGGCTGGCCCATTCATTCACTGGTCCCTGCTCGCCGCCTGATCGACCAACAGTCCCCGCACGCAACAATGCTCCAACGCCCAGCCTTGCACATTTAAACCCAGGAACAGTATAACACGACCCCCCTCCTTCCCTCAATCGTAGCATGCACGTACAGATCGAAGATTTCAAAGGCACACATTACTCATCAGGGCACGCATCACAAGCACAATCCTGCAACAATTCGGTACACATGTCAGTGTGGATTTGCATCGGATCACGAGCCCGGCAGGGAGCTGCTGCTCTCATTGAGTTTGAGCTCATCAAGGGGACTAAACGAGCAGGAGTTAAATAAGCAGGGCAGCTCGATTTACCGCCATGAGCTGAGTTGCCCCATGTGTGCCTTCTGGAAGAAGAGGAGTAGTACTGTTGCTGTTGCCATTGTTGGGTGTGGAGTGTGGACCATGGACCTGCGGTAGTGAGTAGTGACCACATTGATAGCTTGGCTCCTGTAAAAGATGGTACTAGTCGCAACATGCGAGCTATGACCAGCCCTTAAACCCTACACACTCTGTTTCCTCACGCCATTAACCACGGTTAATTAGCTTGTCCGTCTCGCATGTAGTAGTTAGGAAGGACTCTAATTTCCCTGGTGTTTTCCCCCTTTGTAGTTGAAGCTGGCACTCATTTGCGGCGGGTACGAAAATGAAGGTGCTAGGAGTACTTGGACTCTATTTCCTTCCAATATATCCGATGGATCGATCACTCCACTGAACCTGCGTTGTGGGGAGAGATGTGAAAAGGTGCTCCCTCACATGGCTGAAGCAGAGCAGAGGATCAAGCAGTGAGCCTAAAAGTGATGAGTGATCCATCATAGTAATAGTAACATAGAGCTTTCCAGTTCCCAGAACGCCAGAAAGCTTCTGCAATCTCATTCTGCTTTCCTATGCATTTGCAGGCGCTAGCCTGCTTAGTTTAATGGAGGAGCAGAGGCAGCAGTACGGTTACTAGCAGCAGCAGCGGCAGGAGTCATCTCTTTTGCAGATGGGCAAGGCCGGCAGGTGGCTGAGAAGCTTCTTCGTCACCGGCAGGAAGGCCAAGG
>LAPY01001359.1:108922-124532 GCA_000970635.1 Eragrostis tef
GGCGCGTTTCTGGCCCCCCGCCGGCGTCGCCGGGTGCGGCCTCTCCTACGCCGTCGTATCCATAATGGGGCCACAGAGCAGCGGTACGTACGCACCCGCGCCATTTCTTTCTCGCCGGCGGTTGGTTGGTTTTGGTCCGTCGACCGACCGGTCCCGTGCTCTATCGACGCCGGCCAGGCCACCCGTGCGCGCGCCGGCCAACTGTTCGACGAAACGTTTCGGCTCGAATTTCTCTCGCACCGTGCGGTCGATCGCGCATTAGCATTGATCTGGTTGACTGGTTTTGTTGATTGTCGATGATCCGGACAAGAAGGGGTGTGAAGATATAATTTTCTTTTTGCGGTGTAAAGATATAAATTTGCTTGTATATGACTATGACATTGATTGAGAAAACACATGACGATGTTTTCTTCAGTACCTGATGTCGACACTCCACTGAGGGATTTTATTATTGAAAAATGAGAATGGTAACAGCTAGAAATGTTTACATTTCTGTACTTAGCAAGCAGGAAAACGTCTGTCTTCTTTGAGATCAAAGAGTTCGTTTCAGTACACATTCTTTGGCTTTAGCCTGACAATGACACACATTCATTTCAGTGCTTGCGGTTTTACACAAAACTATAATATACTACCAGTAACTTAGCAAAAGGATTCATCCTCTTCATGTCTTATTACTTTGAGCAGGAAAGAGTACACTGTTGAACCAACTATTTGGAACTAACTTTAGGGAGATGGATGCATTCAGGGGAAGGTATATACCGTACTCTTTTATTTACATGATCACAACTCGTAATCAATTTTATTTTATTTCCCTTATTCGCGACTATCTATATTTGTCCCTCTGCTAGACACTTTTCTGTTCATTTTCTTTATTTTCTTATAAGTAAAGTGCACCCCGAACGACAGAAAGAGTCCGCGTGATTTTCTGTACATCGAATTTTGCTTTATCATATCTGTTCCTTTGCTATCCATCCTGTTACTTTTCCATGAAAGTATAGTTTCAGCTGTATTAGTATAAGTGTTGTGATTTTCTGTTTATGTTCTTAGGAGCCAAACTACCAAAGGCATCTGGATGGCACTCTGTGTTGGTGTTGAGCCTTGTACCGTTGTAATGGATTTGGAGGGTACTGATGGAAGAGAAAGAGGAGAGGTATGCTTCCGTACATAACTTAAGTATCATGTTCAGTTCCATTTAACTAAGTTTTTGGAATAGCAGTGCACAACGAAATAAAGCTGTTGGAAATTAGTAGACTTAAGATATTGCCAGGTTACCTGATGTGACCCATAAAAAGGTCTTCAAATTCAGGCTTACTTAGCATTACTACTTTCCTTCACTGAACTCCTCAATCTTGCAAAACTCAGTTCTCCATTTTTGCTAAATTGCATTGTCACCTTTCGTTTCACTATCTTGTCTTGAACTAAATGATGTTGATCTTCCAATGAACGGAAGAGGATATAGTTTTCTTTATTAGTATAATGTTTTTAAAAGCTGCACTTACATGAGAGTTGAATAAACATGACAGTAGCATGTGAATGAGGCCTTTTATAGATGCTAGGATGTTATTGGCTGAGCTTTACTTATCTGATGTCTTTTTTTTGTCTCATTTTAGGATGACACTGCATTTGAAAAGCAAAGTGCCTTATTTGCTCTTGCAATTTCAGACATAGTTCTAATTAACATGTAAGTCTCCCTCTTTGAATAAAATATGTTTAAATGATCTATTATTTTGATATGTATGACAACTTCCTTAAGGCAGTATTTCTGACCTTCCATTATGTCCATGTTTTATGTTTACAGGTGGTGCCATGATATCGGCCGTGAGCATGCTGCCAACAAACCACTTCTGAAGACAGTATTTCAGGTACTGAGATGTAACCTCTTTGTTCTTTCAGATATACAATTACCTCCAGATGGGATATATAGTCCTATGTATTTGTAACATTTGGACATCTGAGTTTGTAGGTCATGATGCGTTTGTTCAGTCCTCGGAAGACAACACTTTTATTCGTTATACGTGATAAAACCAGGGTTTGCCTCTTCTTTATTATCTTGCTTTGTTGAATAAGTTTAACAAAAATAAATTATTTTATGAAGTCTATTTGGAAATAAATTTTGATGTGTCAATTCTCAGACAAGTCGTTATTTTCATGTAGACTCGTCTCGAGCATCTAGAACCAGTTCTACGGGAGGATATTCAAAAGGTGCTGGCATCCTTTTTTTTTTCTTTCATCTTTCTTCAGTAGTATGCCAACTTCCTGTAATTCTAATATTGTCACAGATTTGATCAGATATGGAACTCGGTTGCTAAGCCAGAGGCACATAAAGACACCCCTATAAGTGATTTTTTCAATGTAAGATACCGATTTTTGCTGTACAATCATGAATAAGAAAATTAGGAATTTACTAGAACATCGTTTGACAATATGAAGGTCGAAGTGACTGCATTGCCTAGTTTTGAAGAAAAAGAAGAACAGTTCAGAGAACAGGTACTTCAAATGTACTGGAACTACAAATAAATTTTCTGCCTGAAAAAGTAGAGCAGAAAGCTTGTAAGCAATTATTTTGCAAGAACCTTATTTTTACCTTTACCAGGTTCAACAACTTAGGCAGAGATTTTCAAATTCAATTGCTCCAGGGGGCCTCGCAGGTGATAGAAGTGGAGTAGTTCCTGCTTCAGGTTTTTTGTTTAGTTCACAACAGATTTGGAAAGTTATACGAGAGAATAAGGATCTCGATCTTCCAGCTCACAAGGTATTCTATTTCCCGCTATTCACTAAGACCAATGTTGGATTGATATTAGCAATTCCTTTTGAAGGCATCCTCTTAAACATTTGTGGATTAAATAATTATAAATTTTCCTGGCAAACATGTCTTGTGGCACTGGAGGTGACTTATATCCCTACCTATATGTAGTGCTAACACTGTTGTAAGTGTTGATGCAATTTCTTCTTACACATTGAACTCCTTAAAAGAGGGTGTTCATCTTGCTACTTATGCTGAGAGCGCACAAATCGTTAACTCAGACGAAACTTATCAAATCTGACTAGTTAAGAGTGCTGCAAGTAACGATCTAACTAGTGTGTGTAAGTAACATTAACAATTTTGCTAAATAAACCGCTTAAACTTATTTATGATGATTTATTTCCATTATCTTGATCGTTGAAGGTAATGGTTGCTACGGTTCGGTGTGATGAAATCGCAAATGAGAAGTTTGGCTGCCTAACCTCTGACACAGTAAGCACCTTAAAGATCATGCATATTTTGTACACGTTTTGGGTAACTAATGTGTTTTGCAATCTTTCTTAGGAATGGCTGGACATAGAGAGTTCTGTCCAGTCTGGTCCAGTACCCAGTTTTGGGAAAAAACTTGGCTATATTGTGGATGTTCACATGCAAGAGTAAGCATTTTAGTTATTTTAGTCGTTTAAAATCTGGGGTTTGTTCAGCATGATTCTAGTGCTTGAAATTTTACAAGTTACAAAATATATGCATTTTGTATTCTATACTGACACACATTCACTTCATACAAGAATCTTCTGAATTTTTTCCTTACTCCTGCAAAAAGTATTAGACAAAAAGAGCAAGCCTACAGTGGAATGTTTACATCTAGCTGTTTTCTTAAATCGCCATCTAGAAATACTACATGTGTTTATTTTCTCTACGAATAACATACTTGTATTGAAGCAAGAAGTGGGTCACCTTGTTGTTTTAGCTTCATCCTAGAAAATCCAACATTTAGCTATAACAGGAAACTCTGTTTATGAGCGAAACTGAGAGCTGCAAATTCAATTTTTTAGGTATGACAAAGAAGCTGTCTATTTTGATGAAGCAGTTAGGAAAGCAAAACGACAACATCTGGAATCTAGAATATTGAATGTAAGGCATTCTTGAACACCGATATTCTTTTCTCACTGTAGAACAGCACATTATATTCTTTGGGTTTTTTTTTCCAATAGCATATCTCCTTGTCAATAAGAATTTCTGTAGGCACCGTGCTACTATAGTAGCTTCATCTGGTGCTAAAGAGTGGATACTGCGATTCTCTCTTGCTTCTTATGTATTGTTTCTTTCAGTTTGTTTTCCTGGTCTCTCTAGTTTTGTCCTAAATTGGTTGCAGCTTGTCCAACCTGCATTCCAGAAATTGTTGAATCATTTGCGCTTGAAGGCTCTAGAAAAATTTAAAACTTCTCTTAATCTTTCCTTGGAGAGTGGAAAAAGTTTTGCAGCATCTGTTCGAGACAATACTGAATCCTCACTCACTGAATTTGAACAAGGCTGTGCAGGTAACTTCCTACACTCTTGGTAAAGTAAGATAATTATTTTAAATATGATATGCTCAAACGATGATAGCACTTATCCCCTAATAAACGCTCAGAATGGTAATAGTTGTTCTAAAAGTATCGTTTCTAGATGACAATTGAAGGATGTACTATCCGTTGAATGCTGAAATCGAAGTAGCCTGACGTTCTTCATAGAAGAACCATCGGAGTTTTCTGCATTTGATGCTGTAGCATCTCTTTTCAATCCTCGATTATTTGTGTTGTGCAATTTTTAAGATTGTCTATTTCTTTTGGTATATCGATACCTTGAAAAGGTGGTGCGTCTTCTGACAAGCCCTTGTATTCTAGATGCTGTAATCAAGCAGGCAAACTGGGACTACTCTAAAATTCTGGAGAAAGTTCATCGAGATATTGAAGATCACGCGTTTTCAGTTCGTGAAAAAAAGTTGTCAGAACTGACAACCCAGGCCAAGGTTGAGTCCACCAAAGCTGAAATTTAAATTTTTATATCTTATCAATGCATCCATTCATTAGCACATGCTAATGAGTTTTTTCTTTCCCTTCTATTTTTTTGACGTAATGTGCAGGAAAAACTAAGGAAAGCACTCGCTGAACCTGTGGAGTCTCTTTTTGATGCTGCAGACGAAACAACTTGGGCATCAATAAGAAATGTGTATAGACGTGAGACTGAGTCCATCCTACCACAGTTTCTGAAAACCCTTTTTGGGTTTGAAGTGGAATACGTGCCAGCAGAACAAATGGTGTCAAATTTAAGGGATTATGCCCAAAGTGTTGTGGAAAATAAAGCCAAAGACGAAGCTAGCAAAGTAATGATTCATATGAAGGAAAGGTTGACAAATATCTCCATTGTTTATTCCTCATATCAATCACTTTCTCAACCTTCTGACACTTTTTTGCTGGGCCAGGTTCACAACGGTGTTTAGTCATGACAAGGATTCAATTCCAAGGGTTTGGACAGGAAAGGAGGATGTCCGTGCAATAGCTAAGGATGCTCGATCAGCGGTACATGAGCCATGCTCTTCCAATGAAAAATTAATCACCTCTTTTTATTTTCTTTTTTTAGTTTTAATAAACTAATGTTGCAGGCTCTCAAACTTCTGTCTGTAATGGTGGCCATTCGCTGGGATGACGAAGAAGATAGGATTGAAAGCATTCTCATGTCAACACTTCTGGAGGGCTCTGTGGTATCAAAGATTGCAAGTGCTGCTCATGCCGATCCGCTTGCTTCTACTACATGGGAAGAGGTAATTTTGTTTTTGTTTGTTTGTTCTTCCTTCAGTAAACATTAAAAATACATGACATCGCCTTATGACTCGGGAAGCAGATTCCCCCAAAGCATACAATGATTACTCCAGCTCAGTGCAAGTCACTGTGGAAGCAGTTCAAAGCAGAGACTGAGTTCGCCATTACACAAGCAGTATCGACACAGGTGAACAAAAAACAGAGCTCTGATCCTTTTATATATAAGTTATTATGATGTGAGGTTTTTCCCAGTGGCAGAAACAGATTTCTAAGGTATTTTTTTAACATAACTTTACTTCTTGTCTTCCAATACAGCAAGCTCACAGACGCGGTAATAGCAAATTGCCTCCTCCATGGGCCATGGTTGCTATCGCAGTTCTTGGTTTTAACGAGATTATGATGCTTCTAAGGTACCCCAAAAGCTATATGGTAGATCTTTACATGCTGAACATTTTATGACACTGAAATTCTTATTGTTCTGTTCAGGAACCCCTTATACCTGTTCTTGCTATTTGTGGGCTATTTGCTGGCTAAAGCTCTAGCAGTTCAGCTAGATATCAGCAGAGAATTCCAAAACGGTGTGGTAAGTTAAATAATGCACATAATATGCATTAGCAAGATCCAGGGCAATATCTTGTATCAGTAGCTGAACTACACCAGTGCTCCAGACCTTCAGTTGCGTCTGCTCTGTTCATTCTGAAAGAAGCTCATGACGATTTAAACTGATCTTATTGTTCAGGTTCCTGGGCTCATCTCTGTCTCAGCAAAACTACTGCCGACAATACAGAACCTGGTGAACAAGGTGGCAGCCGAGCAGCAAGCAGAGCACCACCCTCCGGCTGCAGAGCCCCCAGAGCCGCACCTGCAGCCACCTCCACTGCTCCTGAGCCCACGAAGCCCCATGAGCGAACTGCGGAGGCTGCACATGCCACTGAGCCCGGTCCGCAAAATAGCAACACCGTCATCGCCATCCTCGCCGTCGTCTTCGTCCACCATGTCATCTCCGCGGCACTTTGTCGATGATCAGAAGCCAAGACCGGCAGTTACACAGCCTGAGAATGAGTCCAGCAACGCTGACTCGATAGTATGATCTATATGACTCTATGGGGGTTTAATTGGTTTATACACTGTCGTATTAGAACGTATGGGCCTTTTGCTATCCCCATTTCAAAGCATATAGTACGGATCGATCGTAGAAGATAATAATTCTTCAGTAGATATCAAAGGAGAAATAATGTAGCGTCCTTTATCTTGCAATTCTGTTGCAAGAGGGGTAATCTGTAGATGGACAATTGCTACCTGACACGTTCAGCATGTAAAGAAGAATCATAGAGGGACTACCGAGTTGAAAATACCAGGGTCTGACCTGTTCAGTTCTTTTGAATGCTAACAAACACTGTACTAACTGTTAAAACACCACTTTGGTTCAATGACTGTACTTGTCACAATCTGCTTAGAGCTTCTGCTGCATGCACTTTGCTTAGTCACATGTGTTGATTATTTACTTCTAGGCCCCTGGAAAACATCGATTGCTTACTTGTAGCTAGGACCAACAATTGGAAAATATACACTATGTTCTTCGTCTCCCAAGATGCAAAGGACAAGAGCACTGTTCTCTACATGGCGTTGCTCCTGCGACGCCTGCAAGGAGCCAAGACATGCCCCGTGCTCCCAGTCCCCCAAGATCCACGCATCCATTGTTTTCTCCCATCCTGGCACGGAGATACGGGAGACGGCGCGGCAGGGCACATGGAGCAGGGATTCGGCCAAGGTTTTTCTCTGCGCCCACATGGCCGCTGCCGTCTGATGTGGTGGCTAGCTGTGAGTGGCTTGGAGAACAGGCATGGCTCACACAGTTATATCTACACATGACTATAATCCACATACAAGGCTAGGTACATGGTATGTCAACATGTGATAGATATATATCTACTATGCATAGTTTACTAGTCAGGGGAAGCATAGGATTCTTCATCTCATATTGATCAGGATGAGGCTGGAGAACCAGACTACTGACAACTGGATCTCCAATCCTCCAATGTACTACATGATTGCAAGTGACACATGATTACAAGGTTTAGGATCTTTGCCAGATCCTGGGTTCAACTTACAAGTCTACTGCTACTACTACTGATTCCTGAATTTCCTACATGGCAATTGGAAGATGGCTACATGATGGAAACCTGAGTCAGGGCAACACTGAGGTGGTGTTGCCACCCAGCAGCTAAACTTCAGTCCTTAAACTATCTGAGCTACGTTGCGTGTTACAAAACTGGCAATTATGTCGACGCATAACCGATAGCGAGAGGCTATGATGATGTTTCCTTGAAGCTCTTCGTGAGCCAGATGGCTGTCTCTCTAGGAGATGCCTTCTCGGGGCCGAATGGCTTCAGCAGGATCCCCAGTTCCTCATACCTTTCCTGCTGCAGCAGTTGTGCGCTGAACTCCAGCAGCCCTTCCAGCGCCTCCGCACGCTGCTGGAACGACGAGGTGTCGAACCGCTGCAGCCTGGAGTCGTTCGAACCTCGGCTGGAGGCAGCGGTGGCATTGCGTCCTGATGAGTCGCTTCCGTTGTCCCCATCGGTGCGTGATACTTGGATTGTGTACTTGTCCTTGGTGATTGACCGGTTGATGAAGGGAGGAGTGGAGCACGAGCCATGAGCGGAAGAGGGCTTGTTGATCGGAACCAAGGGATCCTCGGAAGAAGCTAGTGGGAATTCTGCAATTCTGTCAATCCGAGGTGCGTTGACAGAGACATCTGGGGAGTCTAGCCGCTCAAGGATGCTGATGGTGCTCTTGCTAGCTGTCCCGTATGTCGGCAGAGGGAGGGATGCTCTTCGAGCTGTTCGAGCACTTTTGTTCAGAGGTGTCCTTGAGGGCAGCTGTGCAGGGGGGTAATACAAGTACAATGAGTATTGGTCCATCGTGTTTCAACATATAAGTGTAAAATAGCTAACATGATCATGCAAATGCAGACTCATGATGAAGCCAAATATTAGCATAGTTATACCCATACACGCAATAAACAAATGCATCATGATAATAACTTGATTGGTGAACTTGTGATAAACATCTAACTGTGAGTCTGTGAGGACCACCAAAGCTATACTAAAAGATAAAGAAGCTTATTAAGAATAACATCAAGGAAGTATGTACATGTGCATCTTGTAACTGAGAATCATGCGCATGCTTATCAGTATTAACAAAGCATAAAGAAGTAAAGAACATAGAACAAGGGCAATGTCAATACCTCGTTCTGGTTTGTTCTGGTATAAGATGTTTTTGGAGGATCCAGCCGATTTCGAGCTGTGAATGTCTTGGTTGGAGCACTCTTAGGAGTCCTTAGAATGCCTGGTGTTTTTGTCATAATGGCTTTACTGGTCACCTCATCATCAACTTGAGTGCTGTCAATGGATAGCTCTTTGACACTTAGAGTAGTTGTATACTCTTTGATGCTCCGAGTAGAGCTAATAGAGTTCCGCTCAGGAGACGGTTTGCAAAATGTTACAGTCCTTTCATTTCCCAAAGAGTTCCTCCTGGCTGCCCTTCTTCGGGCAGAATCAGTTATATCGTTCGGAAATGTCATCTTCTTAACTTTGTCTGTCAGAGATTGATAGATAGAAGATACATTGCGAGAAGGACTAGACTTTAATTGAACTTGAAGCACATAAGGCTGAAGATGGGGATGCTTTAGCAATTCAGCAGCCTGTATAGGACAGCCATGTGAAAAGTTTTTATTAGATTAAACAAATTGGCATCAACATATATAATAGATTACTAAAGAATGCAATGAGGAATTACACTAGGTCTGTGCTCTGGACTCTTTCGTAGCATGCTCTTGATAAGTCCCCTACTGCAAGAAGTAAAACAAATCTACATTCAGGCAAGATGACAAACAAGATGAAAATGTAAGGGAATATAATTCAATAACAAACTTACAAGGCGCCAGTATATCTTGTGGGCAATGGTGATACAATCGATTTTGTGATCTTGTTAATCAGAGCTTGCATGTCCTGCCAAGAAATGATCAGGTTTCAGATTATATAGAGTTGCAATAATATTAGGACGAAAATAGTAAAATTACATGCAGTCACATCGATTCAAATTGACTTTTGTCACAGCATATATGTAATGCAGCACCTAGCATATGTTCACATAAGAGTTCCTAGTTTACTCGTGCAAATAACATACACACACTAGTTCACTATTGCAGATAATATAGAGATACACATCCAAGACAAGACATAATCAGCAAATGATCTAAGCATAGAGTATTAAGTACCACAAGTATATATGAAGTTTTAGTCATCAAGGTGCGACAACATACAAACTAAATAGGTAGCATCCCAAAAAGTAAGCCAGAAACTTACAAAAGCTTTAAACGCAGGCTTAAGAGCAGCCATTTCGTATATGCAACATCCTGCAAAAAAAAAGGTTGTTAAATCGCAAGTGTGCTTTTCAGGTGCAGAAACATGATTTATGAACTGAAATGACACAAACCTAGAGACCAAATATCGGACTTGGTTCCATATGGTATATCAGCAAGTAGTTCTGGGCACATATAACTTGGTGTTCCGACCACCTTTGTTGGAGCAAAACACTAGTAAGCAAAACCATGGAATACATGCAAGAAAACTAAAAAAAGTTCAGGTAAACTTACAGAAGATGCAAGATCATCTGAAGTCAGTATTTTTGCAAGCCCAAAGTCACCTGCAGTTGTACAGATTTGAAATTAAATTATCACCAATATTGTGAAACCCATACATAAAGGATTGTACTCTTCTTCAGACTAAATCACGTACCAAGGCGTATGCTTTGATCTCTGGCAATAAAAATATTGGAGCACTGCAACAAATCAAAGCAATTTCATTAGGCACTACTGACATAATTAGAACTAGAAACTGAAGTAGAGTATCATCATGTGTTTGGAATCAAGCACCACCACGGACCTTCACATCTCGATGAAGAATGTGATTTGCATGTAAATAATCAAGAGCCATGAGAAGCTGCACAAGCCACTTGCAAAGTTTCTGGAAAATGAGCAAATAGTTAAGGGTGCCTCGTTTAGTTGCAGCTGAATAACTCAAAGATGTCAAATGAAAGCAATGTCAAGAACCTCTTCAGAAAAATGGTTTCCATTAGCTCTTTTGATAACCTCAGCCCTGGACCAAAACAGATTGTGTTAGCAATGAACTCAGGATTTATGAACAAACAATTTGAAAAGCTATTTAGCCTCACAGAAATACATACATGTCTCCCCCTTCACAATAACCGATAACGATGCAGACATAGCAACCCTGAAAGTTCAAAGAAAACAAATGAGATGCATTGCAATGAAAGGTGAAGCTATTTCACCCTGCCTTTCATTATGATACTATTTGTTCACTTACAATGTTTTCCCCCTTTACCTACCTTTTCAACCCATGAATCTTTGTACTCCACAATGAACGGATTTCTCACTGTTGCAATAAGTTGCATCTGCAAGAAGATTTCAGCACAAATCATATCAGATAAGTTCATTGAGTTCCAAACTAAACATGATATTGTCATGATAAGACATGAACACAGTAACTTATAGAGGAACCAACTCCCTTGGTAACTACTTATCATTTTGTACATTTGATTCATTATCCTTATGTACCAGAGTTACACCAATAAGACTTGCTAGGTGAAAATAAGCCATTCCTAGATACCAAATGATCTCCGGTAACATTTCAAGATGGAGCAGGAGATGCTAACCTCCTGGTGGGCAGACCGGCGAGTGCGGTCGGTTTGCCGTGCAAGCCGAATCTTCTTCAACACATACCTACACAACAGAGAAGAGCTCCGCAAGGTGAAAATGGCTGCAAAAAAGCCCACAAGTGAAGAACAGTGCTAGCTAGGCTCACTTCTTCTTCTCCACCTTGTGCCTCACCAACAGTGCAGAGCCAAATGCGCCTTTCCCAATCTGCTCCAATACCTCATACTGATCCATCCTTCTGGAGCCTGAAACTCGCAACGGCAAGTTGCAACTTTTCTCTCCACTGTCCTGGAGGTAAAAAAAAAAAATCAGACGTTGTTAAGACACGGTGATTGGTGACGGTGGAACAACACCGCAAAGTAAGCACTCCCCATAGCTCTGCATTATTGTGAAGAAAGTAAGGAACACCTTTAAGTCCAATACAATTTTCAGTTAAAGTATTGTCAGGCAAAATAAAATGGAAAAGAGGGGGAGAAAACGTGAGCTCACATGAAAGAAAATGCAAGAAAGGACAAGTGATCCGGAATTACGGATGCGAAAGCACTTGGTGACAAAACTTGCCGACAGCCCCAAAAACTGTTCCGAAAACAAAAGAGGGGAGAAAATTATGGAGCTCCGGGCAGAAATGTCAGCCTCAGGAGCACATCAAATTGAAGAGGAGGGGAGAAAATCAGCCCCAACTCTTACCAACTCCAAATTGAAAAATCCCAACAATTCATTGACCGAATCCAAAATGCCAACTCCATTAGAATGTCAGGATGTTCAGAAGGAGTGAAATGTGATCCCCGAATCCAAGCAACCAAAAATCAAATCTTTTCTCTCTTTTTTACTAGGAGTAGAATCACCAACCAACTCCAAGAGCACACCAAGACCACTTGAGAAACATTGCATTGAGCAGAAGGACTACTCCACCTGATCGAGCGAGCAAACAACGAAATAAAGAAAGATAAAACCACTCCAATCCAAGCTGCGGGTGCTGAAACGCCAGCTCCGCTCCGAGAACTCACCGGAACCGCCGGGGAGATCCGAGACCAAGCGCGCCGCCGCTCCCAGGTCAGAAAGCTTCTACTCTTCGGTATCCCGGGGCGTCACGCGCGACGCAGATCTCGCCGCATTTGATCCTACACGGCGGCGCCGGCGGCGGGAGGAGAGGAGAAAAGGGAGGGGTTTTGGATGGATTCAGAACTCGCCGCGAGCTCCCTTTCTAATCCAGTTGCCCTATATAGGGAGCAAAAGGCAATGGCGGAAGGAGGACGGTGGAGGGAGAAGGCGGGGCAAGGCCCCCGAGGAGAGAGAAAAGAGGCACGGCTAGAGAGAGAGGGGCGATGCCGTGATGGCTCTGACTGAAGACGACTGTGATGACTGATGAGAGAGAGAAGGCAAGGAGGAGGGAGGAGAGATGTGGGCCCCGCGATGTGGTCAAATTGCTGCCTTTTCTTTTTCTTTTTCGTTTTGCATTGCATCTGTTTGATGTGAGAACAAAAAGTGTGCGAATATACAAAGTGAGATAATGCGCTACTCCACAAAGAGCATGATTGTATTGCCAATTATACGCACTTAGGAGTAGCCTAATATAGATTAGAGATAAGAAAGGCAAGAGAGAAAGGCAAGAAGTTCGGAAAATGGGTGTGTCACATGAAACAGAAGCCTATACTCAGGGCAGAAACTATTAGTCCAATGGTCCTTGGTCCTTACTTTAGACAACTATTAGTGCACATTTAGAACACAAGGACTTTGCATGATATTCTTATGAAACGTTTTTAATTCACATGAATGGAAGAAAACTCTTGCATCTCAAACGGAGCTTCATGTGAATTCATGTGAAACAGTTTCTCACTCTTCAGAGTAACTTTGCACTGTAATTTGAAGCAACAGGGAGCAGAACCCCTCTTGGCTAGGTCCTCTAGCTCTGATTTTCTTACATATTACCAATATTTAAGTACAGATGATAAGCCAAAATCCTGACTTTTGTATATGTGATGATACTAGCTAAGTAGCTAGGTTCCATAGGGCGGTGCTCACCCTGTAGGAGACCCCATTTCTAACTTTCCCGTGCAATGATCAGCAAGAGCACAAGTTGCAGTAATATATGGCATGCCAAATACTACTACTAACAAACTTGCACTATTTTATACGTAATCTACACAGGCCACAGGCATCTGAATCAATAAAATAAAAATACACGTACACAAAAGGGTCATTGGCTGTAGCCTCTGTTTGGCATCTTGTGTGAGGCAAAAACAAAAATAAAGAATACGTGAGAATCACTTGATTCAGGTTAGGAGCAAATCAAATTGCCATCTCGCTCTCTACCTCTGTTTTCAGTTGCAGGCCATGGCTGCTTTTTCTCAAACTACCGCCTTTGTGCAGCAGCATTGCTCCATCAATTTATATGCCTTCTTTTGACGCGCCATCTGGTGCTGCTCGGTAAAGCAGCTCGATCGCATTCATATCATAGCAAAAGTATTTCTGGTTTCTCGACCGGCTGTTTTCGCCGTTTTTAAGTACCTGCAAGCACAGTTTACATGATGCAGTGTCTGGAGACTTTGGATCCGTGGCTAAGTCACGATCGTCCTGGAAAATGACCTGGTGTACCACCAGGACGCATGCTAACCTCCAATATAATGCGTGATGCATCCTTGTCATGCAAACACGGAGTTCGATCTGAAAACACTTTCGCACGCGCCGAACTTGTATTGGATAAAGCTAGCTAAGCATCAGCTTATCGGAGCCATTAAAGTATTTATTAAAAAAAATGGCATGTTTTCCACTGACACTACTACTGGATTCCATTATCGGGAGAGGATATCATCTCCTGGCATATTTTCTCAACATAATTTGGCACCGTATTTGCCATTTTGTCAAAAGATATCAAATAAAATAAGAAGTGGTATATATTCTGCATTTTTTTTGACAAGGGATGTATTCTACATTTTGAAGATGAGAAACTGATGAACCACGACTAGCGACAAGATATACCACATGTTTCTGGATCATCATCGGCTCTATACATAACAAAAAAGAATGATTAACTTGATCTATGAAAACGAGAAAAACAAAAAGAAAAGTTAATGGAAGATCTCGACAGCCGGCTAAATGCATGCAGCGTAGTAGAGCAGTACGTGCATGATACGAAATGAAATCCGACAGGGACCGAGGGCTGGGGTCTCACATGGGAGGCGCAGCGGAATCCAATGCGCGACACCAATTAACAAAACCAGATGCGTCTCATGATACCATGTAGCCAGCCAGATGCAGCCTGAGAAAGCGACCCGTATACTTGACCTCTACTGTACTGCTCTGCTTGGATCCAACACTACTAGCGTTGTTGCAAGCGTAACTCAACAGAAAATGGAATGTCAACTCCAGCCACAGAGGCTCAGATCTACCCGCCGATCTGCTTTGCGCAGTACGTGTTCATCCGGTTAATTTGATTATTGTTCGCGCATCTTGCATTTACACCCTTAGTACATGCGTATTTTGATAGTGGTAGCAATAGCATCCACCATGCTAAAGAGTGAATCGTGAAAAACAACTGCAAGATGAAGAAGTCGCTTCGTGAGCTCTAGAAGAGACCTCCGACGATCCGGAAAGGGTTGGAATACACACTATTTTCTTCTTCTTCTTCTTCTCTTTATATTAAAGAAAAAACAAACATGAGGGTTCACTGTTGGGGATCCATGGAGCGGGCTTCGAACCCGGACACCTCATTCTACGATTTACCCGAAGGTTTTCATCATGTAAGCTGATGACTCTTCGTGTATCATGTGTCTTTTCCTCCGCAGGACTTGACGCTGAGCGCGAAGTGCGGACCGCAGGTCCGAAGGTCTTTGGGCGACTGGCGGAGAAGAGCTTCGGGCAGATGCAGTGAGACGCTTTGCCCTCACCGGAGGTCTGCAAGTGGGCCCGGAGTGGCAAGGAGGAAGGGCGTGTCTACGGCTAGGGTTTTGGTGAGCCCTCAACAAGACGATGCCAAAAGACGACCATGCCCTCCGGACATTTTTGTACCGAATATTCTGTACATTATTCTCTGTGATCAAGGGTAGTTTAGACATCAGTTTGTAATCCCTGATCATGGTATAAATAGCCCCTCCCGTGCACTGGAGAGAGAGGAAACTTTTGGTGATGCGACATGCCTGTCGCAATAATGAAGTAGGCTTCGTGTTGTGTAAGCACTCTTACGCGAAGCCTTTCTTTATCCTCTCTCTACTTATCTTCGTGTTTAACCCGGTGCTGGGTCCTCTCCAGGGAGAAGCCCAACATTGGCGCCCACCGTGGTTTTAGCACGAAGAACAAGCCCTTATGCCACCTAAAAAGGCGAGGGTC
>LAPY01001360.1:2348-13396 GCA_000970635.1 Eragrostis tef
GTGCCCCATTGTGTAATAGCGACCACCCCCAATCCTGAGCGCGGCCTCCTCTGCTCCGTTGCTCGGCTCGCCAGAGCACGGCTGCGTCCGCCACACTGCCGTAAGATGTTTCGTAAGAAGTATGCGGAGTTCCCTCTGCCCTGTCAAGTCACTGGCCTCGCCATGGTCAATGTCGATAGCATCGTAGCACGAGAGGTGAGACGCCGTGCAGAGCTCTCTGACCATGCAGTGACAAGCTCTCCCGTCCCACAGCCAGCCATGCACTTCGATCACGGTGACGAGGCTTCAACGCCACTTTCGTGGAGGCCGATTAATGGAGTCGCGGAGCTGCGCCGGGGCCCGGGCCGCCGGCCCATGGATGCCCTTCTGTCTGTTGACATTTATATTTTTTTTTGAAAGATATATATTCAAATGAATAAAAATCTTTTCCTGTTCTACCGTGCAACTTTTCTATACGTATGAGAATGTATCTTTTCCCGTTCTACCGTGCAACTCTTCTATACGTATGAGAACGTTCTCATACGTATAGAAGAGTTGAACGGGAAAAGCAAGGGCTAAATGGAATTGAAGGCACTGGGAGGACACATCTGAGGAGCCATATAATGCCGTGCTACATCTCACTGCCATCTGCACCTGTTTATTTATATCATCATGCCATTGAAGCCATTCCTGGCTAGGGCCTGGGGTTGACACCATACCTTGCTTCTTCCAATCTCTTTTGGGTTCCTTTCTTATTAGCATTTTTTTTCTGGAAAATACTGAGCTTCATGATGTCGGTGAGAAGAAAACCGTCAGTAATGGGTAGCATTAGGAGAAGAGAGAGATGAACATTTTTAGGAATGGAAAGCATCAGGTGAACACAGGCAAGACAGTTGACACGCTGCATCCGTTCTGCAAATCAGCTTACATGCTTCATTGTTCTCGTGGCCTCTAGGTGTAAAACAAACCCGACAAGGGCAGCACATGTGTCAGAGCGAGCATGATGTCTAGCCACATGTGATCTTCAAGATGCTGCTGAATCAAGGAGTTCTGTGAATGTGCATTGTTTTTCTCATAAATTGATAGTAGCTGGTAAGCAGGACTGAATCTTATGGCCCTGGTTGCAAATTAATTTTCTTTTGAATTCCGAGTGATTGGTTTCCTAGTTATTGTGGACGAATGAATGCCAAATGAAGCATATCATTATTTTTGTTTGGAAAAAAAATAATGTGGTACAGGCTTTAGAGTAGCTCGAGATGGCACCGAGTGACCAGCCCAAATGACGCTGGGAGCCCGAGACATCCATCGTACAAGGACAAGGGTAATGTGACTCATCTTGGCGCCAACCCAGCAAATTTCTTAGGCCTTGTTCGGTTAGCAAATATTTGAAGCCGGGCCGTTTTCCTGACAGGCCTGGAATCAGTGAAGCCTGCCGGTTCACTCAAATAGGCCCGAAACAGAATCAGGAGGTGGACCTCGGGGCTTGCTTCCGGTGAATTCGGCTGGAATGGGCCTGGTTTCAAAACGGGCCACATCTAACTGAACAGACAATCCGGCCTTCTTCTGATTTCAAGCCGGGCCAGACCAATCTGGCCGGAACGAGCCCGTTCCGGGCCTGATTTGGCCTAACCGAACGAGGCCATAGGAGGAACGGGTAGCCAACGATGCCCCTTCCGGGTGTCGACGCTCAGGGAACGCGTTCGTTGACAAGGCGCAGCTCAAGGTGTCGAACGCGTCTCACGCACCGGCCATCCGCTTTCTCCGTGCACTGATGCGCGCCGGCGTCCCCATCCTTTGAGGAGCGGCGCGCAATCGCCATCGAGCTTTCACCACTACGTCGTGCCCGCGGTCTTCCAGCCCATCGTCTCCCCGAGACAGGAAACGACCAGGTATAATCTGAACCGGATACGCCCTGCACGTACGTTTTACACGAC
This sequence comes from Eragrostis tef, assembly GCA_000970635.1. Lineage (NCBI taxonomy): Eukaryota > Viridiplantae > Streptophyta > Magnoliopsida > Poales > Poaceae > Eragrostis > Eragrostis tef. Next base: position 4,262 of record LAPY01001360.1, read on the forward strand.
CTAAAGGGTGCTCGCTATTTCAAATAGCGTCCACCACGGCCCTAGCACCGACCTGCACTAGCTGCTTCATTGCTCGGATCGCCAGAGCACCATGGCGTCCCCGTTGGCCGCTGCAAGATCTGCCGTGAGCTCGCAGGTAAGCCTGAGAATGGTTTGGGTTGAAACCGGTTTGAATGGTTTGGTTTTTTTTTGGGCTAACTTTGGTTGGGTATAAATAGGTTAACATAGCTAAATGGTTTGGTTTGGTTTGGTGGTACTGTATATCAGATTGGGTCTAAATGGTTTGGTTTGGTTTGGTGGTACTGTAGATCAGATTGAGTTCAGTTTGGTCTAGGTGCGAGTAGTTCGGACAAAAAAGTTTACAATCTATAGTTAGAAGCCCGATTCCCTGTTGTGGGTTCTAGCTATATGTAAGACCTACGTCAAAAGTTGGATTCTAAAATTAAAAATTTCGTATTCACACCTTAATTTTTGGTCAAAATCGACTGAAATTTGTTTATACTTACTCAGCATGATGGTTAGCTATTATGTGTAAATCAGTGGATAAGTTTGTATCTAATGTCAAAGACAACATCTATGTGAAACTACTCATAACTATGGGTATAAACCCATGACAAACCCATAAGTTAAACCTATTTGAACTCATTTTATGAGTTGATTGGGTGCATTAGTATGATTGGTGCGGTGTGGATTGGGTTGAAGAAGTAGTGGTTTGGATTGGGTTGAATTGAAAAAAATAGGTTAAATGACTTTGGTTTGGGTTAGGTATGGGGTAAATTTTTACCCATTCTCAGGCTTACTCGCAGGTGTCCTTCCGCGCTGCCCATTCACCGTATTCGCCAATCTTAATAGCAATAGCACGAGTTGAGACAACGTACGTGCAGAGCACCATATGAGACCTGCATGACAACGCTCGCCGACGACGTTGAGAGGCAGAGCTAGCAGCCATGCACTCCGGTCTTGGTGACGAAGCCTCAGCGAGCGTCCGTGATGGTCTCAAAGCCGTGACCGTGGAGGCCGATCTATGGAGTCACCGAGTCGCACTGGCTCACAGATGCCATTCCGCCGCCACGAGCGCTTGCAGGTCGACGGCTCCTTGTTCAAGTGTCGTTTTGTCGACACTGATATTTGATGGACTACCATCGTTGTTCTTAGACATCGTGTGGATGTGGTTGCATAGTTCAATATGACCAATTCTAGCCTCTCGCCGACTATGTGTGTCATTGCCATTCTTTATCAAGTTTCGAGTTGGTTGGTTTGGATCTAAGAAAATTATAACTTTTTCCCCTTTAGACTACTCGAGTACTCTCGATAATCATTGCGTATTGTTAATGTGGTTGTCTACGTAACTATGTTTGATGATCGGTACCCATAGGTTAGTAACCAGTCGAATCTTTGTATTTACTTGTGTCACACAATACATGTAACTCTATGTTAGAAGCCGCACCCACTTCTCACAAATCATCATGCCCTTCTGTTTTCTAGAATCTAAGGCTCGGTTGCATCTATATATACATCCCTCACTCTATTCCAAATTCTGAAAATCCTATACAGTAGCAACAGTCGGACGCATGCTTGCATGAATCAGTAGTCTTGAAAGATATATACTAAGTGGCCAAGCGCAACGGTTGACATTGTCAGGCATAAAAGAGTTGCAAAAGAGAACTACATCAATAACGTGAGCTAATGGGAATGGAAGGCACTGGGAGGAATCATCTAAATAGCCATATAATACCTTGCTCCCTTGACCTGGAGCAAAGTTCAGAAGCCCTCTATTGCAGTTGCATTAATCCTATATGTGGGCAAGCTTTCCCGCTTTGTAGTTGTTTGAGTAGAGTAGCATGAGGAGTTCGAGTCACGGAGCAAACAATAGGATCCTCCTTAGGTGCGTCGAGTATAACGTTAGCATGAGGAGTTATGGGAATTCAGTACAAAAGGGAGCAGTTATTTAGTATGAGAGAAGAAACAACATTTTTGCTTCTGTTTGAATTCTGAACGTTTGAAGGAAATGACACCTTCATAGTAGCATGTGCAACTCTACATCCTGCATTTAATTCTTGCTTGAGTTTTTAATGTCTCGAGAAAGTAGGCTATCGTAGAGAATTGCAGAAGCAACACGAACGGCAGCGAACGTTGCAGTAATGGAGGTTACTGTTGGACACTTCTGCATTCTACACCCCATCTTTCGATCATGTGGCGATCTTGTGAGACGATTGTCTCTCTCTCCTAGACAGGAAACGACCAGGTCTGATCAGAGTCGAGTCCGCGCCGCACGTGTCCATTCGGATGGATTACAACGACCCATGGCCCTTGAACCTGGGCAGCGACCTCCTCGGCTTCGTTTCGCCGCTCGCCAGAGCACCGCTGCGTCCCAGTTGCAGCAGGATTTTCCGGTCCCAGTTGCAGCAGGATTTTCCGTGAGCTCGTGGAGATTCTGCTGCCCTGCCCTGGATTCTTCAGGCTGCCCAGTCACTGGCGACAGCACGAGGTGCGATGCTGTGCAGATATGTCTGATAACCATGGTCTCTGACGAAGTTCAGAGCTCTCCGTCAAGCAGCCATGCGCTTCAGTCATGGTGACGAAATTTCGGGAAGCGTCCCTGGCGTGGAGGCCGGTCTATGGAGTTGCCAAGCTGCGCCGGCTCACGGATGCCACTCCCAGTCCTGGCCACTGCGTCGACCGGAGCAGTAAGCACCTGCAGGGCGACAGCGTGGAGTACACGTGTACGCGTTGGTATAGTCTCTCAACAAATTCTTTGCTGATAGCCGTTCTTTCCCACCTTCAAGGTGGTAGGATGGGATGACTCAATGCCAATTTTATTCCTTTTCGAAACTTAGAGTACTCTCGATTTTATTGAACCAATGCAAATTATCAATACGAACATCTCGGTTAGTGGTTCGGTACCCACAGGAGTTTTACTTGCAGAATAGTCCATTCTCACAAATCATCTCGCCCTTCTCTTTTCTTCTAAGAATATATGACTCCGCTGAATCTATATATAGAGGATACCTCCCTCTAATCCCCATTCTCGTGTTTCTACGGTACTAGCAACAGTTAGAGTCCCATGTCCATGGACACATCTCGCAAGGTATAGACAAGTTCAACGGTTGATGTTGGCATATGCATAGAAGAGTTGCACAACAGAACGGTAGTACGTAGCGAGAACTAATCGGAATGGAAGGCACTGGGATGACTCATCACTCATACGAGGATCCATATGACGCGTGCTCCCTCCACCCTTTATGCTGAGTTTGGTTCAGGGGTGCTTGAGCGTCCCTTGGATCTTCACCCTTCTATGAGAGCCCCGCCTTCTTTGTTCTTGCGTCGACCATGCCTATGATGAGCTTCCCAGGTGCTGAGGTGCTTGAGCGGATGGGCTGCTTTTGCCAGCACTCCGGAAATCAATCTAGAACTGGTTGCTTCGCTGTTCGCGAGGAAGCCAATGCTGGGGCGCTGGCCGAGCGCAGAACGTGATCGGAAATTGCGTTCCAGACAGAAATGTTAAGCCGGCAGCTGCATCAGATATCTTTTCCTTGTATCATTGCTCAGCTTTATGTGGAACTCGTTTCTTCACCCGCTGTTCTCCTTTTCGGAATATCATTGCTGCCCAGTCCTCCTCAAATTCTGAGCTTCGCACCAGGACACGAGATTTGCCGTTGACACCGCGTATATGAAACAAAAAACGTTGCCGCCAGGCAGTGGTGGCCATCCCGGGACAGTACCGAGGGCGCCAATGACTTGGCATCCGTGAACACCATCATCATCATCATGGGGAACGTTTTTGTGGTCAATCAGGCCGAGCTGCTCGAGACGGCACTGAGTCAATTGTAACGTTGGGTCCGTATTAAAAAGAAAAAAACGTTAGCTGGTTATTGCGCCCTCAGGAGTCAGGACGCCGCGGCATGTCCTGGGAGCGCGTTCGTTGCCAAAGGCATCAAGGTGTCGAACGCGTTTCATCTCCTTTCTCCGCACTTCTCCGTGGCGATACTGCAGGCGTCCCCATCCTTGAGCGGGGCGGGTCGTCGTCTCGTCACCGCTCCACCGCCACGCCACCATCGCGGCCTAGCCCATCGTCTCCCCGAGACCACACGACCAGGTCCAATCCGCGCCGCACGCGTCTGATCGGACGGACTAAAGCGATCCAAGGGGGTGGTCGCTATTTGAAATAGCGACCAGCCCCGACCCAAAGCGGCGACCTCCTCTGCTTCGTTGCTCGGCTCGCCAGAGCACCGCTGCGTCCGAGCTGCCGCGACATCGAGCCTGGGGGAGTGGGGAGGTCTCTCTGCCCTGTCCAGTCAACGGCGATAGCACGAGATGAGACGCCGTGCATAGGTCCCTCACCATGCTCGCTGACAAGGTCCCGGTCCAGCAGCCATGCTCTCCGATCACACTGATGAGGCTTCGACAAGCCAAGCGTCTCTGGAGGACTCAAAGCCCCGTCCGTAGAGGCTGATCAACGGTGTCGTGGAGATGCCCCGGTTCACGGATGCCATGCCGCCGCCCCGAGCACTTGCAGGGCGACAGGTCAAGTATTGGCATTGATGTTCAGAGGGATAAACATCGTATACATCACGTGAATGTGGAACACGTGAATGGCCAGTCATCGCCTCTCACCATCTTTTAGCGTCATCACTGTTCTTTGCCATGTTTCGAGTTGATTAGTGTGGAGAACTTAATAAATGTAGTTTTCTCTTCTAGAGTACTCTTGTCTTTGTTGAAGCAATGCAAATTATCCATGTGGGCATCTCTGTTAGTTGATTATTGGTACACATAGGTTATTACCAGCCCATCGAATATTTGCAATTGTCTTACAATTATATAGTACGTGTAACCCTTTGTTAGAAGCCACACCCACTTCTCACAGAATCACGACGCCCTTCTCTTTTCTTTTCTTTAGAAAATGGAGTTACATTCCACCTCTATATGACCGCACACAGACATTCTCTTTTCTAGAATCCAACACACATCTTATACATGCCTCACTCAATTCCCCATTCTCGTGATTCTGCGCTAAAGGAGCATCTCGTTTGTGTACCAGCCAATAGTCTTGCAAGATATATTCGTGCTGCGGTCGACATTCTCATATATATGCATAGAAGAGTTGCATCGAAGAACGACAAAAGCAATAGCTTATCGGAATGGAAGACACTGGGAGGATTCATCTGAGGAACCATGCGAAGTCATGCTGCCATCTCATTCGAAGCGGTGCGATGAAGGCAGGGCAGTACATGAGACTGAAGCACCTGGGAACCGGTGCTGGTTGAGAAAAGCGGCGACCTCCTCTGCTTCGTTGCTCGGCTCGCCAGAGCACCGCTGCGTCCGAGCTGCCGCGACATCGAGCCTGGGGGAGTGGGGAGGTCTCTCTGCCCTGTCCAGTCAACGGCGATAGCACGAGATGAGACGCCGTGCATAGGTCCCTCACCATGCTCGCTGACAAGGTCCCGGTCCAGCAGCCATGCTCTCCGATCACACTGATGAGGCTTCGACAAGCCAAGCGTCTCTGGAGGACTCAAAGCCCCGTCCGTAGAGGCTGATCAACGGTGTCGTGGAGATGCCCCGGTTCACGGATGCCATGCCGCCGCCCCGAGCACTTGCAGGGCGACAGGTCAAGTATTGGCATTGATGTTCAGAGGGATAAACATCGTATACATCACGTGAATGTGGAACACGTGAATGGCCAGTCATCGCCTCTCACCATCTTTTAGCGTCATCACTGTTCTTTGCCATGTTTCGAGTTGATTAGTGTGGAGAACTTAATAAATGTAGTTTTCTCTTCTAGAGTACTCTTGTCTTTGTTGAAGCAATGCAAATTATCCATGTGGGCATCTCTGTTAGTTGATTATTGGTACACATAGGTTATTACCAGCCCATCGAATATTTGCAATTGTCTTACAATTATATAGTACGTGTAACCCTTTGTTAGAAGCCACACCCACTTCTCACAGAATCACGACGCCCTTCTCTTTTCTTTTCTTTAGAAAATGGAGTTACATTCCACCTCTATATGACCGCACACAGACATTCTCTTTTCTAGAATCCAACACACATCTTATACATGCCTCACTCAATTCCCCATTCTCGTGATTCTGCGCTAAAGGAGCATCTCGTTTGTGTACCAGCCAATAGTCTTGCAAGATATATTCGTGCTGCGGTCGACATTCTCATATATATGCATAGAAGAGTTGCATCGAAGAACGACAAAAGCAATAGCTTATCGGAATGGAAGACACTGGGAGGATTCATCTGAGGAACCATGCGAAGTCATGCTGCCATCTCATTCGAAGCGGTGCGATGAAGGCAGGGCAGTACATGAGACTGAAGCACCTGGGAACCGGTGCTGGTTGAGAAGCTCAATAAATGTAGTTCTTTTTATTTTTAGAATACTCTTGACTTTAATGAATGTGAATGCATATCATCAATTTGGGCATCTCTTTTTGTTGATTGGTATCCATAGGTTATTTCTAATTAGTCGAACTAGTATGCCTGTCCGCACATTTGCGCGGCTAGTATATATTAACAATTTAAATACTATATACTGGCGGATGTCATTTTGGACTATCCTTTTCACAATATCAATGATGGCTTTTTTTTAACAAAAATTGTCCCGATAACTTCTATCCTTTAAGAGCGAACGTGATGGTTACCCGCATACCTCTAATAGTCATATTATATTATCACATAATAAAACATACAACAATAAATGTTAAGAGAAAAGATAATAAGCAATTGTCTCGTATGAGGTTCGCATAAAAAAATCTTGTATGAAGTGTTCATGGTTATGTAACCTGATTGCAGGTTATCCCAAGAAATTGCATAACAAATATTTTCCAAAATATTATGCCTTTTCTCCTTTATCAATTTATTTTTTGTATTTGTTACCTGACCAAAGGTTGTCCCAATAAATTGTAGATCAAATAGTTTGCAAAAAACGGATGTCATTTCTCCTTTCTTGGTTCTCTTCCTCAAAATGTTTGTGAATATGTGTAGCTCTTCAGTTCGTTGGTTCATTTTCCTATTTCCATGTCCTTTCATTTCTTACACTCCATGTGATGCTAAGCCAACCCAGTAGGAAGAGTTCCAGTACTCTTCAAATGTTTTCTCTAGCATTACTTACTACTATGTGCTAATACATTCCAAGAAAAAAAAATCTCAATTTCCAACCAAGCTCATATTCTTTTGCAATGGCATTGTATTTTCTCCTCATGCTCGCTCTGCACCGTGTTCCATGAGCTCTGACAAATTTATTTCTGATTGGCTTCCAAAAAAACATTATTTGTTATTGCTCACTAATTTACCATGAGCCGATCGTTGCCCAGTTGTTCTGTGGATTGTATTCTACCGTGTTGTCTGGCAAACAATCCAAGCCAGCTATTAAATCCATGACCTTCTTCTTCGACCTGAGACTAACACCATTGGCTTAAAACCCAATCACTATGACAACACTTGCAAGGCAAATACTACTTATGCTCCCCAATATAGTTGTTCAGATCACTATAGGCTGTATGCATCTGGTAGGCGGCCGCCAACACGGCACCGCAAAATATTTCTTGCGGTCAGCGACCCAACGATATTGGGGAACCTCCAGATCAAATTTTGTTGGACAATCTGTTGCTTGCTTGGGTAGATCCTTTATTTGCATGGATCGATCTGTTGCTTCTTTTGATTGATCCTCACTTTCTTGTGCATGGTTAATTGAAGGGAATCTTCCGCTGCTTCAGTAGCAGCCATAGGGCGTCAGTAGGGAACGGCGGCTCCCTGGGGTGCTGCTAGCTGGAGCTGCCTTCATGACATCGGTGTTCTATCTAATGTTATGAGCACGACGTAATTAACAATAGCTAATTAGCGCAGTTAGGAACATGCCGCATGGGCTCTTTGACGTAGTAGAATAGGTTATGGACTCTTGCATTGCCCTCTTAATTAATAAATCTAGTACATATTTCATGATAACTTTTTAGGGGTATTTTTGTCTAATATTTTTGTAATGGCAGTGGTGGGTAATTTTTTCTTCTTATTTTTTTTCGATTTTTTCGATTCGATTCGATTAATGTGGGAATTTCTAACATTTTAGAGCGAACGTGATGGCTTCTTTTGTTGTTCAATTATATATATAATAGATCTTTACATTTACTCTTACTAGAGTACATATAACTCAATGTTAGATTCCACACCCACTTAAAACATCATGGTGCTGGTCTCCTTTAGAGAATCTAAGACTGCTGCATCTACATACACATGCTTGCTTCATTCCCCATTCTTTTGATTCTAAACTAGCGATAATTAGAGTATCTTTTGTGTACACGAACCATTAGTCTTGCAAGATACTTTTTATGGGCGTTGCACGGCATGCACAACACAGCATTAGCTTCGCTGTTTTAATTTGGACATGGTTTAATGAGCAGCTTCGTTGGACGGTCGCCATCGGCTGAGTCGTGTGTGCTTCAGCTTCGCCGATGGCGCAACCAAAAACGGCCTTCAATTGGGTCAGTGCGGCACCCAAAAGAAACTCGCAGGACGGCACCGTACAAAACCTCTCTCCCTTGCCTTCCACATATCCCTCCTCTCGAATAAACCTCGTTAAGCACGGCTGATAGAGCAGAAACAATAATCATTGCCTAATCCCATGGCACCCCCTTTTTATCCTGTAACTGTCATCGCTTTCTTTGCAAACAAGGTGTGTGTTCATCGAGCAATTAGCAGTTTCTTCTTTTCCTTTTTGTTTGGTTCAATTATTATTGCAAAAAAGGAGAGGTAAAGTGAGCTGTCTCTTTTCCGATGGTTTGGCTGGAGACTTCGTCGGTCGCTTGACCTGGGTTACTCTCCACGCTAAGACTATCTGTACTGGTGAACCTCTATTTTCAACCTCTAAAGGGAATATTTTATCTTGGTCATCAAGATTCTCATCTCTATATCTTCTTTTCCCGCAGCGATGAACCTCTAGGAGGCGCACCCGAGGCTCGCCATGAAGGACGAGCGCGCAGGTGGAGAGCGGAGCGAGCGACGACTTCTTCCCAGGCATCGGCGCCGTCCATCTCCGCCACGGCGGCGCAGGCGAGCGCGGCGCGCGGTGCCGGGGCCACGGCGGTGCACCCGAGCTGTCGGAATCCCGGCCGAGCTCGCTGTCCGCCTCGCCGCCAA
>LAPY01001360.1:104285-114947 GCA_000970635.1 Eragrostis tef
CCCGCCTGTTATGACCATGTCCGTCTTGCGGTCTAGGTACATCCTAACAGGACGTCGTAGCTTGAACGCGGCAATGGCGCATGCACATGCAACCTGACAAAGTAAATTATTGGTCACCTCTAACACATTTGCATCACAAACAGTTTACTTGTCAGATCATGAACTTTTGTCGACAATAAATTGGTAGTTAAAGAAGGAAAATGTCTATCAAAGCCAATACTTACATGTGTGGATTTCATAACCTTTCCACCAAATCCTCCCCCAACTCTTCTGGTGATGACACGGACATTGTGACATGGAATGCCAAGACACTTTGCCACCACGTTTTGAATAATCTCAGGTGTTTGTGTTGAGGAATAGATGGTTATGCAGTTATCTTCATCAGGAATGGCTAGTGCCACTTGCGTCTCCATGTAGAAATAGTATTGGGATTCAAGTTTCACCTGTGGAAAGGAAAATACAAGTTACGAGTTTTTGGCCTCATTGGATATTCAGAGCCTCTTTAACATAATGAATCATGTACCTCTGCTGATAAAATCTTGTGATCAGCTTCAGACATCCCTTTTTTGTAATCGCCAATTGTTTGGGGAACTAAAAATGGGAGAAGTTGGAAGTAGCTATTATGTTGGATGGCATCTTCTATTGTCAAAATTGGTGGCTGCAGATTTTCTGTGCTATACTCAACAACGGCTTGCTTTGCTGCCATATAAGCGTACCTCTGTGTTTCAGCAATCTGAGTGATAGAAGCCAGCAAGACACGGCAAGCTCTTCAAAATTCATGGTATACATAATTATTATGGTTTTGAGTAATCTGAAAGAATAATTAAGAAACATTACCACGACACCAATATTTTGACCAGCAAATTCAGCAACCGGATCTGCAAAAAGTGCTTCATTTCCACTTCCTAGTACTGGGAAGTTGGACCCAATATTTTCGCCATTGCTGGGAATATCCTTTGCGGTGATAACGGTGATGACCTTTTGTGAAGCTAAAGATGGTTTGAAGTTGATACTCTTCACATGAGCATGAGGGTGTGTGCTGTAGATAAATGCTCCATAGAGGCAATCCTTGGGAGCAGGGATATCATCAACGTACACTGCCTCCCCTGTTTGAGAAAAGTGAATGCAATTTAGTGCCTTTTTAAAGAGAGTGTGTAATCACTAAAAATGGAAGAACACAATATGCTGGAACGAAGCTGTTGTGCTGAAAATCAACAAACGAATCATCAACTTAATGCTTTGTTGAGCATGCTGAAGAAAAGGGTTGCGATGAACATATTCAGAGTCTTTGTTACTAAATGAATCAGTTTAGATGGTGAAACCAGAGTTTATACCAGAAGCTTGAAGCTCTGCCCCGGCTTTCTTTATTGGCTTGCCAACTGGCTTGTATTCATCAGTGAAAACTATTTCTTGTCTTGAGCATAGTGGCAAATCATTGCTGTCAACCTTAAGATGCTCCTCTGGTGAGTACTCAGTGTTACAATTCGTAGTTCCATTACTATATGACCCATTTGGAATAACAATTTTTGCAGGTGCACTCGTTCTGTTAGCAAAGGAAGACAGGAAGCTGAACAAGAAACTGACAGCCAAGCTGATCCTGTATTCTGGATATGTTGTGCCATCTGATGGTGAAACAACTTCTTTAAGCAACTGGACTGCTTGAAGTATAACAGACGAGGTCACAGATTTGTCCTTCAGGAAATTCTCGACCTTCCTAGCTCTGATGGCACTGTCAGCCCCGTAAGCACCAAATGCCAGGCATATATCCTCGATGAGATGGTTCCCTGATGCTGCATGCACTGAGGTCCTCGCCAAGAAAGCAGAATTAACATATGAGATAGCATTTCCAAATGGACGAGGTGCTGCTCGGAAGGTCTCAAAGGTGATGTTATCTGAATCCCAATCTGGGAGAAATATGCTTATCAGCAAGGTGCTAGAATCACATGGAGGCTGCTGCAAAAACTCCTCCAAAGTAAGACACAACCTTTTGGAAGCCACCTGAATACTGACGGTTGAATCTGCAGCTAGCAGTACAGTTGCAATATCTGACTTGAATCGCAGTCTCTGTGCCATGATTATATTGCCACCTATGGTTGCGGTGTTGCGAATGGACGGTGAAGCCACCTTGTTGAGGTGATCAGCGATCTTTTTGAAGACGAAATTTCCATCTGACAACACCTCAATGGCTTTAGATATAGACACAACTGATCCAATCTCAATTCCCTTGCTGCTTCTGTTGATCACTGAGAGTTCTGGGATCCCCTTGATGTCAATGTACTTGTCATAAAGGTCTGCATCCTTGTACACTCCGGACCCAGTGTTTGAGGCCACAATCTTCACTGAATTTTCATCAAACCAGTCAGAATCCAAAAGCCTATGAAACTCCTCAATGCTCTTGGGATGGTACCAGCCGTCATCGGAGAGCGCCACCGGAGCACTGTTGGCCTGATCCTGAGTAGACTTGATCTCGGACTTTAGGAACTCCGGGAAAGTGCACACGGAGCCACTTTTATAGCCCGGCAGCTTGCTGACTTCTGCAGGCTCGTCACCCTTCTTCCAAAAGCAGTTGAGTCCCAGGTCCTCAAGGTCAACGTCGGCCGCGAAGCTCTTACAGGCATCAACGATGGGCCTGTACCCGGTACAGCGGCACAGGTTGCCGGAGACAGCCCTCTCGGCCTCGGAGGTCGTGAGCTTGGAGAAGCCGGCCGGCGCAGCGGGACGGCCGGCCTCCTTGTCGGCCTTGACGAGCGCGGAGAAGATGGACATGCACATGCCGGGCGTGCAGAAGCCGCACTGCGAGGCGTGGAAGCCGGCGAGCCTCGCTGGTGGTCACCGAACAGCGGTCCACGCTGTGAAGCAGCGTCAGGCAGGAGCTCGCCGAGTACTCGGTCACCTGGTCGGTGGCCGCGTCGTACTTGGAGATGAGGACCACGCATGCACCACAGCCACCTACGTGAAATTGTACAAGAGTTTAGCAGCTTCTTTGTTTCACTTGGATACGCAGAGGAGGTTGTCCTATTTGAGTACTTGCGCGTGAATCACTTGGAAAAGGAAGCTACTGGTATCTGAGTTTGGCTGTTTCGAGCTCTTGAATTTCGATTTGCATATGAATCACTTGGAAGGAACCAACAACAACACTACAGTCTACAGATTACAGAAGGTGTGTAAGAGTGATCTTGTGTATGATTCGCTTGGTTTTTGTTTCGATCATTTCAAAAATTATGCTTGTCTAAAACCTGTGCGCAATCAAGAAAGGAACTATAAAGCTAGCTGCAAACTGAAGTACAGTAGTGTGCATGATAGAACCAGTCTGGCAATCAAGGATGTTGACTCAGGTACCTTCACCGCATCCGAGCTTGGGTCCTCTGACGGGCGTCTGCGTGCGCAAGAACTCGAGCAGCGTCGTCGACGGATCGACGCCGGCCGCCTCGTAGCGCTTGCCGTTCACAGCCAGCACCACCGTCGCCGTCCCCATCTCCTCGGAAGCTTCGTTGACTATCTCCAATTCTGCGCTGCACACTAGAGTGGCTCCCGAGGCCGCGGGCTTTTCTATACGAGCTTCCCAGCGGCAGTTGACGATGTCAGTCTGGCTGCCAATGCACGCACAATATTTTTTACTCATACTACCTTCCAAAAGAAAAAATGGACGTACTAGTAACATAAACTTTGTTTCACAATCGATGCGATCGAGCTCTTACGTGATCCATCTATAATTTGGGTTTTTAGTTGAATTCTGAAGTAGCATCTTGTCAGCTAAATACATTCTTTTTTCTTGAACAGAGCTGGATACTTTTTAAGCTGAGTTGAACTACAAGACACGATGGGATCAGTTGGACGGATCTGCAGACGCAAGCGAGGCGCCAAAAAGTATTCAAGCCTTCAGGTTTTGGGGCGAGAAGCTGGGGAAGGCAGCGTGCGTCGGTGCCTGGTCGCTACTCACGCCCGCGTGCAGCTCGAGGGGGCAGCACGTGAGTTAAGCTGAGCTTCCGGTGTACATATGTGACCCAACAAAAAAAAAATGTCATCCGGTCACATAAATCTGTTTCTTTGATCATGCACCCGGTTATTTAAATGAATTAAACCCATCTAAAAGTGAACCTTAGCTCAACCTGTATTGGAGTTTGAATCCACGGTAAGTTTTTGGATCCACCAGAAAACAATAAAATATTGAATCTCATTTCCTCAGTGTTTTTTTTTCGAGAATGAGGAGTATGTTTTTAGGGCGAAACGTGGACTCACCCGCTCACCATTGCTCTCAGCTGTACATCCATCAAGGTAATTTTGCAGGATTGCTGTCTCATCTGTACATCTATCACCAATGCTGCTAACCATTGCCCAGGCTATTCACGTGATATTTTTGTACCCATTTTGCAGGATCTAGCTTCCAATGGGATTGGGTCATCAGTAGACACGCTTTCGAGGTACCTCTCGACGACATCCAGGCCGCAGAGCTCCTTGACGACAGGCATTGTCGCCGGGACGTCCATCTGGAACGTAGTGGCAGAGTTTGCTGGCCCGGTACAGACCTTGAACTCCTTCCTAGCAGCTCGGATGGCTTCTCTCATCGCGCAGTGCACCGAGGAAGCTAGAAGCAGCGGTGGTTCTCCCGATGCTGCAAGCAAAATTCCAGTCCAGAATACGTCTGAGTTGCAGCTAGCCATTGTTGATGGGCTCAGGTATCAGTGATCTTAATTCTCAGGCATTGTAAGATCAAGTTATGCTATTTTCAGTTGTATACAGGAAATGGAGAAGGCCTGAAAGAATTCAAAGCGAATGAAACATTATGAGATGTGTTTACCTTTTGAAGAAAGAACACGTCTCTGTTCGCGGGCACTGTTGATCATTTCGACGTTGAACTGCTTTGGGATGGTGTCGACTGTGGGGATCTTGTATGTCCACGTGCCATCATTGATTACCATGCCATCAGAGTTTGTTGCATACTCCTCGTTCGTGAAGAAGCCAACTCCTTGGATGAATGCACCTTCAACCTGGGTGAATTAAGAACAGCTTTCAGGAGTGAAGCAAATTTTCATTGATTCAATGGTCTGCAAGAGGAATTTTAGTTTTGGAGATAACCTGGCCCAGGTCCACAGCAGGGTTCAGGCTCTGCCCGCAGTCGTACACGAGGTCGCTCCGTAGGATTGTGGTTGCTCCTGTCAGGATATCAACTTCCACCTGTGTTCATTTGCAAATTTCCAATCAACATGATAGCATTGAGGAGAACTGAAGCTTTTAGTCGCTGAAAATTTCACTTGGCCATTGCATTTGCAGTGTTGTTAATGCTATTTGGGTTAGGAATACCTCACTGATGGCAGCTCCATAGTTCAAGTAGCTTTTGAAAGATGGATCTGGAGACCAGTATGAATGCGCTGATAAGTTCACATTCATCATACTTGCCTGCCAATGAAGAGCAAATGTCATAAACATCTGAAGCTGTTATAGATAGTGAGTTTCTCACACTTGTTAATACTACTGTACTCTTGCTATTTATGTGTTTCTATAGTTAATTGGCATGTTACCAACAGTGTTAGAATTTATAAGGCTTATCTTCACCTGAGCAATCAAGGCACTCCATTCCACTGTGCCAGCCTTAGCCTCCAGAGACTCCTTGATAGGCATCAATCTTTCTACAAGCGCACCACACGACAGCCGAACCGCTCCACAGCAATTTTCAGAAGTAGTGCTTCCACCAGTGAATCCTCCCTGGATCATGCTCAGTGTGTCGGCCTGGATGACCCGCACCTTGTCCAGGAGGAATTCGCCGCCGTTAATACATAGTTGCCCGAACCCAAGTGCTGCCATTTGTTTCACTTTAGTCCACAGTCCTTGACCTATCTCAACCCCTCCAACCTCTACGACAATTGAACCATCATTCATGATAGACACCTCATATGTGATTGGTACACAAGAAATGCCGCGTTTCTTCCACCTACTGCTGCTGTTGAAGTGCTCAACCATCGCAGCTCTGTCCTGATACTCAGGAGACAAGGCCAACTTATCGAAAATAGAGACCAGACTGTATGTTGAAGCTTCACCTGCACTTTCTTCATAGAAAACTGTAAGACTCTCGAAGTCATGAAGGTTCTTTCTCCTAATGGTATTGGTGTCAACTGAGAGTGCGGACGCAACGTGCTCAATGATGGCTTCTGCAATGAAAGAGCCCTGAACATCTCCAGGACCCCGCATTGCTGACTTTGAAGATACATTCGTCTTGCAGATCGTGATGTCAAATGCAAGGGCTCCCCAGTTGTATTTTTTAAAAGCTCCGATTATAGCAGGTGGCAACAATTGACTTAGATCAGGTGATATCCCAGCATTGATCCCAAGATCAAGGTGTAGGGCCGTTATCTTGCCGTCTGACTTGAACCCAATGGAGTATTTTGCCTTCATAGGATGCCGCCCACCTGCTATTATCATGTCTGTCTTCCGGTCGAGGTACATCCTAACCGGACGCTGCAGCTTGAATGCAGCAACAGCACATGCACATGCAACCTGACAGAGTAAATTTTTGGTCATCTCTAACTCATTTGCATCTTAACAATTTTCATGTTTATGAACTTTAGTGGAGAAACATTGGTAGTTGACAACGAAAAATATTTAGTAAAGAAAAGCTAGAGATAAGTATTTAGCGAGGACTCACATGTGTGGATTTCATTCCCTTTCCTCCAAACCCTCCAACTCTTCTACTGATGATTCGTACATTATGAAATGGAATGCCAAGGCACCTTGCAACCACACTTTGTGTGATCTCAGGTAATTGTGTCGAAGAGTAAATGGTTATGCAATTATCTTCATCAGGAATAGCTAGGGCCACTTGTGTCTCCATGTAGAAATAGTACTGGGACTCAAGTTTCACCTGCGGAAAGAAAATCACAAGGCATCGGTGTTTTGCCTCGTCGGAAACTCAAGGTATATCCTCGTGAACATAATGAAGTATGTACCGCTGCTGATAAAATCTTGTGATCAGCTTCAGACATCCCTTGGTCGTAATCGCCCACTGGTTTAGGAGTTAAAAACGGGAGAATTTGGAAGTAGCTGTTATGCTTGATGGCGTCTTCTATTGTCAGAATTGGTGGCTGCAGATTTTCTGTGCTATACTCAATGACAGCTTGCTTTGCTGCCAGATAAGCGTACCTTTGTGTTTCAGCAATCTGAGTGATAGAAAAGGAATACAACTCATAAACTCTTTAAAATCTTGGCAAGTATGAATGCTTTACTAGTTTCTTGTAATCTGAAAGAACAATTAAGAAACATTACCACGACACCGATATTTTGACCAGCAAATTCAGCTACTGGGTCTCCAAAAAGTGCTTCTTTTACGCTTCCTAGCATCGGGAAGTTGGATCCAACATTTTCGCCACCATTGGGAATATCCTTTGCGGTGATAACTGTGATGACCTTTTGTGAAGCCAAAGATGATTTGAAGTTGATACTCCTCACATGAGCATGAGGGTGTCTGCTGTAGATAAATGCCCCATAGAGGCAATCCTTGGGAGCAGGGATATCATCAACGTACACTGCTTCCCCTGTTTGAGAAAAAATAATACAGTTTAGTGCCTTTTTACACAGAGAATATGTAATCACAAAAAATGGGAGAACACAATATGTAGGAACCAAGTTATTGTTTAGAAAATGAACAAACGGATCATCAACTTAATGTTTTGTTGTGTTAAAGGAAAAAGGTTACTATGAGCATATTCAGAGTCTTTGTTACTAAATGAATCAGTTCAGACATTTGAATAAGAGAATACCAGAGGCTTGAAGCTCTGCTCCAGCTTTCTTAATCGGTTTGCCAACTGGCTTGTATTCATCAGTGAAAACTATTTCTTGCCTTGACCGTAATGGCAAATCATTGCTGTCAATCCTAAGATGCTGTGAGCACTCAGTGTTACAACTCGTAGTTCCATTATTATATGACCCATTTGGAATAAAAACTTTTGCAGGTCCACTCGTGCTGTTGGCAAAGGAAGACAAGAACCTGAACAAGAAACTGACAGCCAAGCTGATCCTGTATTCTGGATGTGATGTGCCTTCTGAAGGTGAAACAATATCTTTAAGCAACCGGACTGCTTCAAGTATCACAGGCGATCTCACAGATTTGCCCTTCAGAAAATTCTCAACCTTTCTAGCTCTGATTGCACGATTGACATCGTAAGCGCCAAAGGCCAAGCATATTTCCTCAATGAGATGGTCACCTGATGTCCTTGCCAAGAAAGCAGAATTGACATATGAAACTGCATTGCCAAATGGACGAGGGGCTGCTCGGAAAGTCTCAAAGGTGATGCCATCTGAACCCCAATCTGGGACAAATACACTCATCAACAGGGTCCTAGAATCACATGGAGGCTGCTGCAAGAACTCCTCCAAAGTGAGGCACAACCTTTTGGAAGCCACCTGAATAGTGATGGTTGAACCTGCAGCTAGCAGGACAGTTGCAATATCTGAAGCGAAATCTAGTCTCTGTGCCATAATTATATTCCCACCAATGGTTGCGGTGTTCCGAATGAACGGTGAGGCTACCTTGCTGAGGTGATCAGCTATCTTTCTAAAGACCAAATTTCCATCAGAAAACACGTCAATGGCTTTGGATATGGACACAACCGATCCAATCTCAATTCCCTTGCTGCTTCTGTTGATGACTGAAAGTTCTGGGATTCCCTTGATGTCAATGTACTTGTCATAGAGGTCTGCATCTTTGTACACTCCGGACCCAGTGTTTGAGGCCACAATCTTCACAGTATTTTCATCAAACCAGTCAGAATCCAAAAGCCTGTGAAGCTCTTCAATGCTCTTAGGATGGTATCAGCCATCGTCGGCGAGCGCCGCTGGAGCACCATTCGCCTGATCTACCGAAGCCTTGATCTCGGATTTGAGAAACTCCGGAAAGGTACATACCGCACCACTGTTGTAGACAGGCATCTTGCCAACATCCGGCTTGTCACCCTTCTTCCAGAAACAGTTGAGGCCCAGGTCCTCGAGGTCAACGTCGGCGGCGAAGCTCTTGCATGCATCAACGATTGGCCTGTAGCCGGTGCACCGGCACAAGTTGCCGGAGACGGCCCTCTCGGCCTCGGAGGTGGTGAGCTTGGAGAAGCCGGCAGGCGGTGCGGGCTGACCGGCCTCCTTGTCGGCCTTGACGAGCGCGGAGAAGATGGACATGCACATGCCGGGCGTGCAGAATCCGCACTGCGATGCGTGGAAACCGGCGAGGCGCTGCTGCACGGAGTGGTAGCCATCCCTGGTGTTGCCGATGCCCTCGCTGGTGGTCACCGAGCAACGGTCCACGCTTCGGAGCAGCGTCAGGCAGGAGCTCGCCGAGAACTCTGTCACCTCTTCGGTGGCTGAGTCGTACTTGGAGATGAGGACAACGCATGCACCACAGCCACCTGCCACGAAGTATGTGAGTTTAGCTGCTGCTTTTTTTTTTCAATCTGGACACGGATATCTGGTTGACCTTTTTGAATTCTTGGGTACGAATCACTTGGTTTTTGAATTACCAGAGGTTGACAACAGCACAGAAACGCAGGTATATTGTGTATGAAACGCTTGATTTGGTTGCTCACTTAAATAAGAACTTTTTCTCGACATGGGGATCACCCATTTTCCACTACTGATAACGGAAACAACAAGGTCTCGGTTTGTTTACCTCCCAGATAGAGAGTACTAGAGTAAGATAAAGGCAGCATGCAGTTTAAACCAGCAGGAGTTAAGGGTCAGGGAAACTAGGTTCTATTATCGCCGACTTGTTATGATCAAGTGGCAAAGACACGGAGCTTGTCTAACTGAGCTAAAGCTTGACATGTTCAGGATCAAGGAATCTCCTATCGCTCACTTACCTTCACCGCAGCCAAGCTTGGGGCCTCTGACGGGCGTCTGCGTTCGCAGGAACCCAAGCAGCGTCGTCGACGGGTCGACGCGGGCTACCTCGTGCCTCTGGCCGTTCACTGCCAGCCCCACAGGCGGCGGCGCGGCCATCGTCGTCCCCGTCAACTCCTCCGCAGCCTCGACGAGCACCTTTTGTTCTGCGCTGCACCTAAATCGGTCGTGGTCTTTTCTTAAGTAATACGAGAAATTTCCGAGCGGCAGCCGGCTGCTGAGAGGTACGCGCCACGCTGACGACGCCGGCCTGGCTGCGAAAGCGATGATGCATACTGTATGTTTTTGTACTCCAAATAGGACGATGCGTCTCGCAAGCCTCCAACTAAAAATTTTGTTTGAGTTCAGAGCATGCTTATCCAGCATCTTGTCAGCTAACCATGCTCTGCGTTCAGCTAACCATACATTTTGTTTAAGCACGCATGCGAGCCGGCAAAAAGCACAATTCGGAAAGTTTGTTTACTCGCGCACACGTGAGGTTCCAGGTGACCAGCAGAGAGTTTGCGGTGTATATATGCAACTAGAAACATGTTATCCGATCACATAAATTTGTCACCGTTATCGTACATCAAGTCACACTACTGAGGCCTGACTACTAATACCAAAAATAATTTAATTGAAAACATGGTAATCAACTACGGATAGATCGCCCTCAGAAAGTGTCGTCACCCGATTGAACGGGGTGTTCGGCAGATATTTAGATCGAGGGAGCAACGCTATAAACGAGATCAATCTAAGAACACGCATAGGGTTTATACTGGTTCAGGCCTCCCGAAGGATAACAAC
>LAPY01001361.1:13417-33779 GCA_000970635.1 Eragrostis tef
TCAAATGCAAGGCGGATACAATAGCATTGCATTTGAAAGAGCACTAAATACTAAACTTATTACATCCAAAATTCTAACTCTTCAAAGTCGCCGTGGAGTGGAGTCTTGTGAATTCATTGAAGCCAGTTAAAGAAGTGCAAACGAAGCACATATGTAGAGCCGTCGTGGTGACATCAAAAGAATGCTCTTGATCCATAGTCGCAAACAAAACGACGTAGAAAAATCAAGATAGCAAACAAAATGCCCTAGATCAAAGTGAATAGCCAAGCGACAAACAAAGTCTGAACGACACTCATGTGCGACTGTGCTAATGGACGAAGAACCAAGCCTGAGCAGCGAGATCACATCGGAGGAAACCAATCCAGCAGCCACGTACGGGATCTCGTCGAGATGCAAATCGCCAGGTCTTTAGGGCTGCGTGATCTGCCGCAAGTGAACGAGTCCCGATCCAATCCGGAGCTGCGGCTGTACAGCGGAGAGACAGCCCGTTGGCACGGTGATGAAACCGGCAATGTGGCCGCATCGTGAATCGACCAGAAGCGATGATAGCTCGGCGAGAAGAACCAACGGCAACGAGCAGTGAAGGGGCAACGCCCGTTTCGTGCTCCGATCCAATCGAAGCAAAGGAAGAAGCCACCCCCGGGAGTCAAGTCCGCTCCTCCCGGGGGCGACCCATCAGAAGACGATCTTGTCGCGCGACGGCGGCTAGGAAAAAAAAATTCTTAACCTAGCTCTAATACCATGTTATGAATAGCACTTGTATTATAATGTAGCCCTGAGGGGGCTATATATAAAGGTACATAAGAGAGTCCTAGGAGGACAAGAGTACAATATCAAATAGTAAAAGGACTCTAGTACTATAGACTCCTCATAGGACACTATACCCTTAACAATTTTGACCACATGCACTGCTAGTCTACAATACTATCCCCGCAGTCTAATTTTATGTTGAATGCAAGTTTTTATTTGAATGCCTATTTGTGACCAGCATTTTCTGTCTGAGATGAAGCCATCCACATTTGTCATTTGATAGTTGTGTAATAAAACAGTAGCCCTAACACATTAAACATCAAATCAACAGCGGTGTTCACTAGGCCGTTACCCTGTGAGAAATTTTAAATTTGATCCTGGCAACCTCGACTTAATACTAGGTGATTTTACCTTCACATTGGTTACTGAGGAGAATCAATAAATCACATTGCATGGAATCTTCCGCTTAGTTTAGTGGCCATGATCAACACAGGAACTGATGTAAATTGATATGTTACCTAGTTTATTGTTTGTAATAATTTATAACTGCTATTTGCTTGTTATAACTGTTACCTAGTATAGTATAATACTGTTACCTAGTTTATTGTTTGTAATATGATTTCCTACCCTGGAAATTACTCAAGAGATAAGAAAGAAAGATCTAAAAGCCAATCAGGTCAGGATTGTCTTAGTACTAGCAAGTGTACTCCATTGTTTAACAAGGTACTGATAAAGGTAGTTTTTTTTAATAGAAAAAAATGGATGTCAAAAATATGTTCTTTCTTATTGCTATAATCCTCTAAGCTTGCTATCTGTAAGCCAGTTCTCTAATATCTTTTATCATGTTAATTTCATCTAATGTTGCTGTCTCTTCTGTTTTGCTATGTGTCTGTAGACGGATGACTTACAAGACCATATTATCATATTAGGCTTTGGACGTGTTGGGCAGGTTGTCTTGCAATCCTCACAAATAGTTTTTTTTTTCTATGTTCAACATATTCTACCCCAAATAGCCTACCCCAACTTGCTTGGGAAAAAAGGCTTGGTTGTTGTTGTTGTTGTTCAACATATTCTAATAAAGCATTATTTTTTCTTGTTCTAGATCATCGCGCAATTACTGTCAGAGCGATTAATTCCGTTTGTAGCACTTGACACCAGAAGGTACGGTGCATCTTGCAATGATCTTAACATCAAGGAAACTGTGTTTAGTGATTACATATCCTAGAGCATCACTACTGAATGTATGCTGAATCATGAACTATACTGTGTAGGTAGTTCAATTTGCAAGTTACTTTGCTAAGTGTTTAACTCTGTTATTTGCAAAGAGCTGATACAATGTTTTAGACAATTAACATGGTACTTCATATGACTGCAATAAATCCACAAACAGACTAGAAAAGTAAGCAAAATCTTTCAGGAATTGTCACAACTGTCAAAATTGCTGGCAACACCAGCGGCTTGTTTACATTTCGAGAAACTTTTGTCCAGATTTCCTTTTCCTTTCCAAGCACCTTGCTCTATCATATCATGCTTATTCATCTTATCATCCGTAGTGGTTAAATCATCCGTCATTTCCTCAGTTTCTGATCCATGGACGCTTTTGCAGTGATCGGGTTGCAGTTGGACGTGCACTTGACCTTCCAGTATATTTTGGGGATGCTGGAAGCAGAGAGGTAAGAAGAGTTCAGTTCAATTTTACTTTCGTATGGCTAATTAATTAAAGCCTTAAGGTGCAATCTTAATTAAATTTTGCCAGGTGCTGCACAAAGTTGGAGCTGAGAGAGCTTGCGCTGCTGCCATTACTTTAGATACGCCTGGTGCAAACTACAGAGCTGTCTGGGCATTGAACAAATATTTCCCAAATGTGAAGACATTTGTCCGAGCCCATGATGTTGATCACGGTGTTAATTTGGAGAAAGCAGGCGCAACAGCGGTAAGTAGATGTTTACAAAGCATTATGTTATGTGGTCCAAAAAATGTCTAGGATAATGGGCTGCAGGTGGAATTTGCAATGCCATACACTTAATCCATTTCCCTTATAGAGTTAACTTTATTACTTTCTTTGAGTGGATTGCAAGTCATGCCATGTGATTCAATTATCAAAGCAAGTACATAGAATATAGTTCATTTGCTGCCGATATATTTTGATTTTTGACTTGAAACTGATCATTGAAACTTTGCTTGCGCTTCATAAATATTATACTATACTTCACAAATTTGACTCTGGTATTTGATGGGTACAGTGCAACTTGTATATTACTGTTACGATACGTTTCTTCATATATTTTATTCCTCCTGTAGTCCTGTGCTAACTTTCATTTGCTGACTAAACATATTTGAACTATTTCAGGTTGTTCCTGAGACATTGGAACCGAGTCTTCAATTGGCTGCTGCTGTTCTTGCTCAAGTAAGTGCTCTTCTTTGTCGTATTCCTCATGAAGTCTGAACTCCACTCATTAGCTATATTGTTCATGTACCTCAGGCAAAACTTCCAACCTCAGAAATTCAGGAAACCATCAATGAATTCAGGAATCGTCATCTGTCAGAGCTCACAGAGGTGTGTGCTGGTCATTATTTAGTGGTTTATATTATAAAAGCACTTTCGACTTCCTGATGACATTTTTTTCCCCCTTTACAGTTATGTGCTACCAGGGGAAGTTCTCTTGGCTATGGGTTTTCAAGAGTTATGCCCATGTCCAAATCAAAGTCTCTCACACCTGATGACGAGAGCGAAACTGTTGATGGAGCTCTTGCAATTTAAGCTAATGACGCAAAACAAGATTTTTTTTAAAAAGATTTAAAATTGCCCCCCAGATGACGCAAGATTGTACAGTAGATCAATTGCCAGATTTAGTTGCATATAGAAATGTAGCAAAATAAGTTGTGCTACAGCTGCAATCAGCATTAGAATATTAGAATGCATTTTTTGTATGGTAGGACTTCCATTTTGGTCTCCTATGACCTTTATTTGCCTCTATGAAGATATTCAGATAATCTGTGACGGTTGCTCCGTTATTTACGCCTTAACGTTCGACTCCGTGCCGTGGGTGCTCTTTGGTGCCGAGCCCGTCGCCGTCTGCTTCTAACGAACAAATACCGACTCTGGCCAAGTATACGGGTCAGGACTAACCAAAGTATTTTTCTCCTCAAAACACGGCACAGACGTTCACTCTCACCACGCACTACCCCCATAAACACCTCTAAGGGTACTCTATTGCTCCGCTAATGGAAGTAGGGGGCTCCCCCCATATCTAAAAATAAATAAACACCTTCGAGGGACTGTTCACTTGTGTAAATCATTTGTGTAACTCACCAGCTCTAGGTGCCAGTTCTTAATGTCAAATTTGCGTCCCCGGTGCTTCAAGAACAAAGTGATTGCAATGAAAATTGTGTGACCATCACAATTGTTTGATTCCTAGCTTGTTCGGTAGGCTGCAGCTGTCGGCTGCAGAAAAATAACTGCGAACACTGTAGCGGTTGCGGAAACACTGTAACGGCTGTAGAAGAAATAACTGAAACACTGTAACGGCTGCAGAAGAAATAACTGAAACATTGTAGCTGCTGCAAAACAGCCCATTGTAACAGGCTGCACATGCAACAATGAACGCCCATCTACAGATAACATAAGGCGATTAACAAAATAGAAAAGGCCTAATTGTCATTGCTCAAATGATTTTGTATCAAACTTGATGCGCGTAGCAAAATGGTTGATGATATTGGATGCATCCTTCGGCGTTCTAAGCATCGATGCCTACAAAATGTCTCAGTGTGATCCATATAGTCAAGTAAAATGACTTTCCACATAAAGAACGCAAAACAAGTAATACCTTTGGATGATTCATACTGCTTCCAAAATAAGCAACACCAAATGACGGGGACGAGTAGGCAGCAACCAGCTCAACAGCTTCCAGAATAGACAAATTCCCTCCCTGCCAAAAAAACATGCATTGTTTTACCCACACCCGAGGCACTACTCACCCAAAATTGAATGCGATGGAATTGCAAACAGTCACCTTTAGAACATCAGCCTGGACTAGCAACAACCCAGCACCTGTATCATGGGACATCTCACTACTACTTTGAACCGCAGAACGGAGAACTTTGGTACAGGCAGAAGCAGGACCAAATTGGGACCTAACAAATATGTCTTCAGAGTTACAATAACAAAAGAAGATAGGTGCCAATTACTAAGGTAGTTGTTGAGTCCTACTGGCACAGTAAACAGAGTTACAGTAACCAAAGAAGCAAAAATATATATAGAAGTGTTCCAGAAATAAGCATACAATGATGATGAGATGCAACATTCACGAGCAGCGAATCCTCTAACCAAGTGTTCTCCAGCTCCAGTTGCACAACAAGAAACTATGAATGGTGTGCCAAAGGGTCCTTTGGATGAAGCCCAGCACCCAGAGCCATACATAGCAGCCAACCCAACGCGGCCATTTACCTGCCAAGACATCAATGTGTTTTTCTTAATACCACCTATGAGACAATGTGGACAATATGCAAATGGAAGAGTAACATAAAGCTTAATGACAAATCACTCAAATATCCAAAAATAAAAAAGAACAAATTAAATGAAAAGAAAGACTTTCAGGAACAACCATTTCAGGTACCCTATCAGAGGTAAACGCTGAGCAAGTAGCGGTGGCAAGAAAATGGTCAACAAACCTTTAGAGCAATGCCACCACTAGATGCACCAGATGCTACATTTCCATTACTATCTAAACAAACAACGCCAACAGTATCCATCACACAATCTTCATTGTCTTCCGTGAATGACTCTGTGAATATCTTCTTTACATCAGCAGAATTCTCAGCTTCAGAGCCTATAATCAAATGGGCACAAGTGAGATGAGGTGAATTGTGAGCCAGAGTCAACTAAAGAATATACAATGTGGAAAATATATTCCAAACATTCACCATTTGTAGAGATGCACAAAGAAGGCACAAGAATATACTAGTAAATACCACATTCATGAGTCTGAGCAGCGCAACTTAGGGTCAACTATGACCATAACAACTTATTAGAGATGATTTAACACATATCCAACTAAACTCATATAAATCTATGCACTTGTCCATGTGATCCTTACTGTACTATGCAACTTGAGATGGTCTGTTGTGATGATATCTGTTGCATCTTGTGTTCCATGCAAAGTTGATAGTTACATATGCATCATAAAAATGTATATGGACATCATGAAAAGCAATTGAGCTAGTGTGGTGCATGAACAAGAATGCATTGAATCATAGTTGTGTTACATATGCATCCTCAACAAAATCATATTAAAATGATACAGAACAAACCTTCAAAGCAATGCCACCACTAGATGCACCAGATGCTACATTTCCATTACTATCTAAACAAACAACGCCAACAGTATCCATCACACAATCTTCATTGTCTTCCGTGAATGACTCTGTGAATATCTTCTTTACATCAGCAGAATTCTCAGCTTCAGAGCCTATAATCAAATGGGCACAAGTGAGATGAGGTGAATTGTGAGCCAGAGTCAACTAAAGAATATACAATGTGGAAAATATATTCCAAACATTCACCATTTGTAGAGATGCACAAAGAAGGCACAAGAATATACTAGTAAATACCACATTCATGAGTCTGAGCAGCGCAACTTAGGGTCAACTATGACCATAACAACTTATTAGAGATGATTTAACACATATCCAACTAAACTCATATAAATCTATGCACTTGTCCATGTGATCCTTACTGTACTATGCAACTTGAGATGGTCTGTTGTGATGATATCTGTTGCATCTTGTGTTCCATGCAAAGTTGATAGTTACATATGCATCATAAAAATGTATATGGACATCATGAAAAGCAATTGAGCTAGTGTGGTGCATGAACAAGAATGCATTGAATCATAGTTGTGTTACATATGCATCCTCAACAAAATCATATTAAAATGAAAATCAATGACTATATCGTCGGATGCAAAATTTAACTCATGTCTAATGAAAGGAAAACAAATTACCCAGTATTATAACATTTAATATAAAAAAATAAGTATAATATGGTGCCATGTTCTCAAGCTACCAACAGTAATTCAATATAATTAGGAGTGAAACAAGAAGGGTACCAGGTGTTTCCGTTTCCAGCTGTATTGACTCATGCCCTGAAACAGAGGCAGTGCCTTGCTTTGATGATTTCTTAGTATCAGCAAGCAATGATATGTATTTCACCCACTGCGCTCTTGCATTCTCAGTCACCAACCACTAATCAAGGACATATACGATCCAGCCAGTTAGGAATGCACAACTGGATTAGACAACACAAACCAAGAAGGGACTCACATTACTGGCCTCAGATGTGGATCCAAGTATGTCCATTCCTTTAGATTTTGCCCATTGATATGCACCTTCGCCAACCAAAAACCTAAAACAAGGATTCAGACATTCTGATACAGAGCTAAGATTGGCCAAAAAGTAAAGGGCAAACTAATAAAATCATACATGTGTGCAGGATGTATTAGGCATCCTGGAATAATAAGAAAGAGTAGCAATGAGAAGAAAATAAAAAGGAAACTTGTAAGAGGTTTGTTGGATAAATGCAACTGTTTGCATTATTGATATGAAATTCATAGCAACTCTGAAGAATATGGCATTGCCCAAAAATATGAGTGACATAAGTGATTTGAAGTGTAAACAATATATGCACAAGACTTTAGTTGAAAATAAAAATATTTCTGGGCAAAAAATATGATTGAAGAACATGGTTGACTTTTGTAATTACATCGGGGGTATCCGGCCAAGCACTGATGATCCTATCATTTGTTCCTTTGCCAACTGCAAAGCAACTTGGATAGGGTTCTTTACACCTGATCTACGAGAAACAAGAAGTATGGTCAGAGCTATTTACTGAACGCCCACTTCTTAATTAATACAGGTACCTCGAATAGCTCCCACAGCTCCGAAAGAACCACTACTTCCATCCATGATACTTGCATCACATTCCACATGACCACTCTCAGTCAAGTTTGAGCCCCGACCAGCATTTGTAACGGGATCATCCTAGTAAGTCAGAGATAAGAATGTAAAGACTCAGGAACCTTTTGCTTAGAATAAGTATGCAGTCCGAATATATCAGTAAATATTTAATGTAGCTAAACTACAACGTGCAAAGATGATCAAAAGCATTTGGAAACTGGAAACCAGTCAGACATATCACACGGTTGTTTCATTTATTTGTACATAATCCAAAGCCTGCTCCGTTTATTTTACCAAGATTAATTACATATAGGTACTATAACAGAAGAACTACATTAAGTCATAAAATGTAGCAATACGGACCTCCAACACTTGAATAGCAGCTGCAACCGCATCAAGGCTTGTGCCACTATCCTGCAAACGCACAAAACATTAGGAATCCACTATTGCAGGCTTCTGAAGGGTGCATTTTCACATGATCAGAATAGCACATCACACTATCAAAGTGCGCATAACACAAACGTAAATAATTCAGCATATATTCGAAGCTCAGGCACCTATAAATCTCAATACTTAGAACTGAGAGCAATAAATCGTGATTCACTCAATCGTGTCATGCACATAACATACCAGGTCCCATTAAGCAATAGGGGTTAGAGATCCCACTAAACCCTATCCATTTAACAGTCCCAATCAACTAGTCAAATCCGAGCACCACACCATGCATTAAGCATGAGGGAGGATAGAGCGAGGGAAAGTATTGGACCTCGCGGAGGATGGCCGCGGCGGCAAGGCAGGCGCGCTTCATGGCTCGGCGGTACGCCTTCTCATTCGCCGGCGAGTGGAAGCCAGCACCCACGTGCAGCGCCACGAAGAACCTGCGGCTGGGATTCGGGTTACCCTCCCCAGCGCCGATGCCGCCGTCAGCTGCGGCCATCGCGCCGTCGCCGCCCCATAAGTGATTTGAAGTGTAAACAATATATGCACAAGACTTTAGTTGAAAATAAAAATATTTCTGGGCAAAAAATATGATTGAAGAACATGGTTGACTTTTGTAATTACATCGGGGGTATCCGGCCAAGCACTGATGATCCTATCATTTGTTCCTTTGCCAACTGCAAAGCAACTTGGATAGGGTTCTTTACACCTGATCTACGAGAAACAAGAAGTATGGTCAGAGCTATTTACTGAACGCCCACTTCTTAATTAATACAGGTACCTCGAATAGCTCCCACAGCTCCGAAAGAACCACTACTTCCATCCATGATACTTGCATCACATTCCACATGACCACTCTCAGTCAAGTTTGAGCCCCGACCAGCATTTGTAACGGGATCATCCTAGTAAGTCAGAGATAAGAATGTAAAGACTCAGGAACCTTTTGCTTAGAATAAGTATGCAGTCCGAATATATCAGTAAATATTTAATGTAGCTAAACTACAACGTGCAAAGATGATCAAAAGCATTTGGAAACTGGAAACCAGTCAGACATATCACACGGTTGTTTCATTTATTTGTACATAATCCAAAGCCTGCTCCGTTTATTTTACCAAGATTAATTACATATAGGTACTATAACAGAAGAACTACATTAAGTCATAAAATGTAGCAATACGGACCTCCAACACTTGAATAGCAGCTGCAACCGCATCAAGGCTTGTGCCACTATCCTGCAAACGCACAAAACATTAGGAATCCACTATTGCAGGCTTCTGAAGGGTGCATTTTCACATGATCAGAATAGCACATCACACTATCAAAGTGCGCATAACACAAACGTAAATAATTCAGCATATATTCGAAGCTCAGGCACCTATAAATCTCAATACTTAGAACTGAGAGCAATAAATCGTGATTCACTCAATCGTGTCATGCACATAACATACCAGGTCCCATTAAGCAATAGGGGTTAGAGATCCCACTAAACCCTATCCATTTAACAGTCCCAATCAACTAGTCAAATCCGAGCACCACACCATGCATTAAGCATGAGGGAGGATAGAGCGAGGGAAAGTATTGGACCTCGCGGAGGATGACCGCGGCAGCAAGGCAGGCGCGCTTCATGGCTCGGCGGTACGCCTTCTCATTCGCCGGCGAGTGGAAGCCAGCACCCACGTGCAGCGCCACGAAGAACCTGCGGCTGGGATTCGGGTTACCCTCCCCAGCGCCGATGCCGCCGTCAGCTGCGGCCATCGCGCCGTCGCCGCCGCCAGTGGCCATGTGCGAATCGGCCGAGGGCGGCGAGGAGGAGCACCCGTTTGTTTCAAAATTACGAATTGGGCCCCTTGCCGAGATTAGATTTTACATTTACAGACTCCACAGAAAAGAAGAGGGCTAAGAAATGTCTTATGATTCGTTTCATTTAGCCCTTGACAAAAGTATTAATTAGTAAACAGGTGACGACGTCTTGTCGTTTCACGCTGGGAGCTCGTACTGGAGGAAGGAAAAGATATCGTCGTATCTCCGCTTGCAGGAGAGTGGTTTCCTTCTCGGAGAAATTTGACTTCTTTACTCTCTCTTGTCTGGACGCTGCAGTGAACTGCTACAAAGGCTGCCAAACTCTTTTACCATGATATAACCATAACCACGTTTCTAGAGTGAAACACTAGTGATCCGGTAAACAGGTGGAGTGTAATAGAATACGTTTGCCAATCTCGACATTAATCTAAATTTTAGAAGACTTTTATTTCAAGTCTTAATATAATAACATTGAAAGCATCGTGAAAATCTTCTCACATACACTTTACAAAATAAAAGTCACGTTATGCTTCTCTTTTTAAAAAATAAAAATGAAATGTTTTTTGTGATTAAAAAATCAATTGTTGTACAACCTCCATTGTATATAGGAATGTTATTGTCACCCGAATGCATGTAGTTGTAGCTCTGTGCATATGTTTTCACCATCTCATATTCATGATAGTCATCCGAGGATTGGGAGGCGTCCGAAAACTATTCGTAAGTCTTGAAATTAAAGTGCTCCTAAAATATATAAATAAAATTTTATGTAAATACAAAAATACTAAGAGGATTTTTATAAATTTATTGCAAAACAACTAGAGTCTCCTTCAAGTTGGACGAAGAGGCTAAGGCCCAGCCGCCCAGGAGGCCAGGACAGTGTCCAGGCCTATCCGACCCAATCCAACGCAATATAAAATCGAGCAAGAAGTGGGTTAGGGTTGACTACTCTTTCTTCCTCCATCCGATTGTCGCCGCCGCCGCCGCCATCGTCGCCACATACCCACTTCCTTCCACTTTCACCGTGACACTCCACTCCCCTCGTCGTCGTTGCCACCATTCGCCTCAAGGCTTATTTCTTCCATGCCCAGTTAGTCATATCCTTGGCCGTTGTCCGCCCAATTCCCTCCTTTCATCATTTATCTAACTACGTCGACCTCGTCACAAAAAGGCTTGACAAGGTGAGGAGGTCTGGTCGACCTGTTGTGGGCAGCTCACACCCGTCATCCTCAACTGAGCTTCATGTAAGTGTTATCTCTCTTCACCCACAGATTTATTTTCACGTTTAGTACGAATACATGACAACTGGCGACATGAATCCGTGATTTTTGTTGAGCTTTGTTGGGTAAATTCTTTCTCTCCATAGAAATACGAAGTTCTTCCCAAGACATGATGTCTAGGAAAATATGTATGTAAACAGTTTTTAAAAAGATATGCATGTATTTCCTTAAAAATGCATGTAAACATTTCAAGCCAACGCACATTCTTCCTTTTCTTGCTTGCGGAAGTTGATTTTCACAGAGAAATTGCTTCAATATTTTTCTTTGCCTGGTGTGACAACTCACAACGGTGCCTCTGCGGTTTTGTTTACCGCGATTCCGTGGTAAAAACTTTACTTTAGGCAGGTATCCCGGGAAGAAAGGTAACAGGAGATTGATTGATGCATACTTTTGTCGTTCAGCCCCTAGCCCAGCGGCACCTTTCCTTCCCTGTCTGCGCAGACAGAACCAAGCCTGCTTCCTCTGCTCTGCTCTCTTCTCCCCTCCATCGCACGGAGAAAAACCCACCCACCCACTCTTTCCTTCAGTTCCACCGCCTCCTCCTCCACGTTCGTGGCGTTCTTGCCTGTGCTCCCATCTCCCAACGTCGCACCTTCTCCGCCCCTTCTCCGTTGCCATTCCAAAGCTGCACTGCAGAAAGCCCTCTCGTGTTGGCTCTGAAGAAACCAAAGCGCCTCCTTGATTACATCGCTTGCTCCCTTTCTTCCGCAAGTGAGGTATGGTTCCCCGCTTTAATTTGTTCCCCGGAACCCGCATTCATCTTGGTTAGGCGCTCCTTAGGAAGTAATCGGACGATTGATGTGCGATCTTGATTTATCGTCTTTTTTTTTTTCTTTCATCAACGCGTTTATGGGGTTTTCTATCTGGTTCTTGGCGTGTTTCATCGGGTGGTTGCCGACGCCGTGTTCTTACAGGCAGACCCCTTGGTCGTGATTTTTTTTCGCTCTATTTCTTTTGTTTGTAGTTTGACACCAGTCCACCAAGGGATTATCCATGCGCTTCAACATTTTCTTCTTTCCCCTTTCCGTTGTGATTATTGGCCACATTCCTATGTGCCTCTCGTTCGATTCTTTTGGGGGATTTTGAGTTCTGCGCCATCAACGGGAGTACAAGTATTTTCTCATAAGAAAATATATGGTATTTATGTTGGACAAATGAGACTGAAGTTTCCTGGTAATAGTGTTGCCATGTCCTGAATAGTACACATCCATACGGGTTTTAATAGAATAGAAATGTGAGCAAGGAGGCCATTTTCTTGGATCCTTAGCTTAGATCCAATAGCATACATATCATCTAGTTTTCTTGCTCACATTTATACTACTGTTACTGTATAATAAAAGTTTCTGAAATGCTAACAAGGTCCTGCATTTTCATTGTTCACGTGATGCTTGTTTAATTGTTTTGAGCTCTAGTAGGCAGTAGCATACATATCATCTTTTTTCGGCTAATAATCTTTTCCTTGGTCCACGTTTTCCAGCGCGAGAATGGGGAAGAACTATGGCCTGGTTGATCAGCTCCAGGAGGAAAACAGTGCTGCTGTTCTGCTTCCTCTGCTCTGCTCTCTTCTCCCCTCCATCGCACGGAGAAAAACCCACCCACCCACTCTTTCCTTCAGTTCCACCGCCTCCTCCTCCACGTTCGTGGCGTTCTTGCCTGTGCTCCCATCTCCCAACGTCGCACCTTCTCCGCCCCTTCTCCGTTGCCATTCCAAAGCTGCACTGCAGAAAGCCCTCTCGTGTTGGCTCTGAAGAAACCAAAGCGCCTCCTTGATTACATCGCTTGCTCCCTTTCTTCCGCAAGTGAGGTATGCTTCCCCGCTTTAATTTGTCCCCCGGAACCCGCATTCATCTTGGTTAAGCGTTCTTTAGGAAGTAATCGGACGATTCATGTGCGATCTTGATTTATCGCCCTTTTTTTTTCCTTTCATCAGCGCGTTTATGGGGTTTTCTTTCTGGTTCTTGGCGTGTTTCATCGGGTGGTTGCCGACGCCGTGTTCTTACAGGCAGACCCCTTGGTCGTGATTTTTTTTCGCTCTATTTCTTTTGTTTGTAGTTTGACACCAGTCCACCAAGGGATTATCCATGCGCTTCAACATTTTCTTCTTTCCCCTTTCCGTTGTGATTATTGGCCACATTCCTGTGTGCCTCTGGTTCGATTCTTTTGGGGGATTTTGAGTTCTGCGCCATCAATGGGAGTACGTGTATCGTTTCATAATAAAAAGGTATTATATAGAATTTATGTTGGACAAATGAGACTGAAGTTTCCTGGTAATAGTTGTGCCATGTCCTGAATAGTATACAGCCATACGGGTTTTATATTAGAATAGAAATGTGAGCAAGGAGGCCATTTTCTTGGATCCTTAGCTTAGATCCAATAGCATACATATCATCTAGTTTTCTTGCTCACATTTATACTACTGTTACTGTATAATAAAAGTTTCTGAAATGCTAACAAGGTCCTGCATTTTCATTGTTCACGTGATGCTTGTTTAATTGTTTTGAGCTCCAGTAGCATACATACCATCTATGTTTGGCTAATAATCTTCTCCTTGGTCCACTTTTTTCAGCGCTAGAATGGGGAAGAACTATGGCCTAGTTGATCAGCTTCAGGAGGAAAACAGTGCTGCTGTTGGGTATGAGGAAGCCAGTGAGGAAGAAGAGCCATATGAATGTGAATTTTATGATGATGATGAGCCACAAGACGTGGAGCCCTGTGAGGATCCAGTGGACGAGGAACTTTACGGTGGCGCTGCTCTGCCTGAAAATGAGAATGACAGCGATGAGGAACCTTTCGAAATAGATCCTTGTGATGAAGATATCGATGAGCATGGCTCATGTCATTTGGACCCTCATGCCAAACTGTTGTCTAGTGATGACAATATTTGCAGGAAGCGGCTGTATGAGGTAGAGCCATGTCATGATCTGATGACCGATGAAGATGATTTTTTTGAGAGCAAGCCCAAGTCCGTGCAGCCTTGCAACAAAGAGAAAAATAAGCGAGATCTGAAACAAGTGCTAAAGCGCAGCAACTACGTGCAGGAGGATGTACTGGTTGCAAAAGAAAAAGAAACACAACCATTCAAAAAACGGTTATCTGTCAAATTTGCTGATGATGTGTCTTGTTACACATACAGTGATGAAAGTTTTGCTGCTGCTAAGTTAGAGAAAAAGAAAGATCAACTTGATGGCCAGGAAAAGTACCTGTGTAACAGACCAGAGCAGTCAGCTTCTTCACCTCAGAATGCTGGCAGGCTGGAAGAAGGGGATGGCACTAATCTGTTTGTGGGTAACCTGCCACCTTCCGTGGCTTCTCACAAGCTCATCCAGCTATTTCTACCATTCGGAAGAATCGTTAGATCAAGAGTGGTGGATGACTGTTTTACAGGACTGAGCAAGGGATATGGTTTTGTGAAGTATGCTAATCCTCGCTGTGCTGCTGAAGCTATTAAGCGCATGAATGGACGCACAATCGAGGGAAGGACGCTTCAGGTCAGAGTGGCCGATGCTCCATCATCAGGATCCAATCCATTTGTTCATTCTGTATCAGTGACCGATCAACCCACAAAAGAAATGGACAGGAGCAATCTGTATGTGTGCAACCTTCCTTTGCTCATTAGTACAGACAAGCTGCTTGATCTTTTTGCACCTTATGGGCAAGTAACTAGTGCAAAGGTAGCGAGAGATTACACCACAGGTTTAAGTAAAGGATATGGCTTCGTGAAGTACTCTGATCCTGACAGTGCAGCTCAGGCTGTTGTTCAGTTGAACGGACGCCTGTTTGAGGGAATGAAGATAGAGGTTCGAGTGTGTGGTATACCTCCAAGACCAGTAGGCTCTCTTGTGGAACCACATTTCAACAACGGGATCAAGGAAATTGATATGTCTAATCTGTATGTATGTAACATCCCCGCATCTATGAGCAGTAACAAGTTGGTTGAGCTTTTTCTTCCATTTGGTAAGATCACACATGCAAAAATCATGGAAAGGACCAATGGTTCCAGCAAAGGATATGGATTTATCAAATTTGAGGATTCTCAATCTGCTGCTGAGGCAGTTGCATCGATGAATGGCGCACTTATTGATGGAGAAACGATATTGGTCACAGTTGCAGGTCTTTCTCAGTCAGCATCCAGCTCGGTTTTACCGCATTCAGCAGCAAATCCCTCTCTGGATATCAACAAGTCTCGACTGTACATCACCAACCTTCCACAGTCTGTGACCGCTGATAAGCTTGTTAGCCTTTTCAAGCCCTTCGGTCAAATCAACAAGGTAGTGATGAATTCGGAGTACAGTCTTCTATATTATGCAGATGTACACTCAGCAACCAAGGCTGTCAGAAATATGGACGGGTACCTTATTGAAGGTAAGCTGCTGGTAGTCAAGGGGCCACAGCCTTGTCCAGCCAGTGCTGCAGATCATGCCTCTTCACAGTCAGGCAGCCTGAAAGAAATTGATATGGCTAACCTGTATGTTGGCTGCGTTCCATCAACTGTAACCGCTGACCAGCTCGTAGAGCTTTTCTGCCCATTTGGAGAGATTATTCAAGCCAAGAAGTTTTATACTCGTGGATATGGTATGGTTAGGTATGCTAACCCCTCATCTGCTGCTGCTGCAATTGATCATATGGATGGTTACCAGATTGGAGGAAGCACCCTGGTTGTGAGAGTTGCTGGGCTTCCTGGAGTAGCTGATGCAACCACAAATGTTCCGACTGTACAGATGGTGCCTGGGAATGGGCAGAGAAAAATTGACATGGCTAACCTTTACGTCTGCCATCTCCCTCCATATGTTACTACTGAAAAGCTGGTTGAGCTTTTCCTGCCATGCGGCCATATTACCCAAGCAAAAGTTGTTGTTGATAAATTCACTGGTGTGAGCAAAGGGTTTGGGTTTGTCAGATTTGCTGATGCTTACTTTGCTGCTGTGGCGATCACGCACATGAATGGTTACCCATTGGACGGGCATGTGTTGGAGGTTAGAATCGCAGGTGTACCCCAGAGGGACATGAACAGCTACATGGCACATTTCTACTCCCAATTCGCTTCTCCTGACCCCTCAAGGATGGCTGTTGGAGTTCCGACATCATATTGGCCATACTACCATGCTGGATCCACATATGCCACACCATACGAGTACCAGGGACAAGGTTCTGAATCTGCAACTGCAATGGCAACTGCTGCTGATCAGGCATCTCAGCAGGAATGCCTGCTTGGATCAAACCCAGTTGGTTCAGTGGCTGATAAAGATTGCTCTTGTGCGTCAAACCCTGATGCTTCTGATCCTTCTCGGTTGGAAGGTTGGGCTGGTCCACCTGGCTTTGAGCCCCATGCTGTCAAAAAGAATGATGCAACTGTGGCAAATCCCTCTCAAGCTCATTCTCAATCAGTTGGTTGGGCTGGTCCACCTGGTTTCGAGTCCCGTCATGGGGTTAAGAAAGAAGCTGCCGTCATTTTCTCAAAGGTTCATTTGACTGAGTCAGATGGAAGCCAGAAAAAGGGTTCATCCCTCTAACTTAACATCATCTGCAGCAGGCTATCTGTAACTTGATCTAAGATGGCAGCTTCCTATTCATTTAGATGCATTTTGTGGTTGTCGGCATAACCTGGTTTTCCCTCGTAGTAGGAATCAAAAGCAACATTAGTGCTTTGTGTTATCTAGTTAGGCTATGCAGTTGGAAAACAATGTCAGTTTACCTGTGTTTAGTGTCGAATGGCATCTTTGCATGGTTGTTTATGATGCCAAGTTATGACCAATTAGTTCTGAACTTTAACATGCTTGATTGAAGTTATATGTTGCCTCGATGTGCTGTGTCAAAAGCTGTTGACGTGCCTTGCTTGTTGGGATATATTACTTTCTGAAATGTGAGCCATAAGCTGTTGGCGTGCCTTGCTTTACTTGTTGGTATATATTACTTCCTGAAATGTGAGCCATACTTTTGTTCGGTCAAGTATCCTGGTCTTTTTTTTTTTGGGGGGGGGGGGGGGGGGGGGGGGACAAAGGCCATTCAAGAGGTGAATGCATGTGTGTTTCTTACATTTCAATCCGGTTCATCAATTTAGTGATCTAAATTAAGTTGCCATATTCTTCCGCCTATACTTCAACCTACATTTTTTTGAGTTGAGGTTCACGTAGACCTGCGCTTTTCCCGTTTCGTTGTCCTGTGTTACAACGTTTTCCCTGATATGTTGAAAATTCCAATCATCGCAACATGATTTAATAGGATATCTGTGAGGTTATCATACGTCAGTCAAAGAAAGTAAAAAACAACGGTAAAACAGCTTTCAGTATGCTTTCATATAAGCAGCTGGCTGACATCTAAAGGCCGAAGCATTTGAAGGAGCTGAAAGCATTCCTGGTGCTAACAATGGCAATGCATATTACTTCAACGCTGTGTTCTCAATTAGCTGTGCTATATAAAATAGGCAACTCCCACTTATTTCTGCCAAGTGAACACACATGTTCTGAATATTTCATATGTGCAGTACAATCTGAAATAGGCGACATTCATTTATCTGCCAAGTGAACACATATTTTTAAAAAAAATTGTGAATGTGGCGCAGTACAATCTGATTGAACTTCCAAGCGGAAATGATATAACTGTTATAAAGAGTACAAAAATGTGTTTGACCTATGGCCATTATTTTATAATAAGGCACCTAATAATTGGAATAAATAAGTAAAATGCTGCATAATCTGGACATCACTTTGACATGAAGAGAGATCGGCATTGCTGTGCTGTGTCATCAGGGCTGGTAACTGCAAATAAAAATGATTGAATCAGCATGTTAATGACAACAACGGTGAACGGAAAGTCATTTGTGATGCAACTCCTATAATGATGACATAAAAGTATAATTCCTGTCAGTAACAAAAGGCTCTGTGGTCGAAATTTCATGCAAGGCAAATGTTAATAGTGGCAAAGTGGCCACATGTCTGAGCAGCACAAGTATCAGCTTCATTATTCACTCGGCCTGATAACAGCAACCAAAATGGTATATATTTTTTTCTATAATATGATAGTTGCATCTTGCATACTCTAAGAAGTAATTGTTAACTGAATAGCCTGCCTTTTTATTTACTGAGAAGCAATGCAAAAATATCCCCTTAAGCTATGTCCGCTTCCAGCAGGCGATACAGCAAATGCATAAGCATGAGAATATTAGCTCTTGCCACAGTTAGCATACCTGTATGACCAATTGTTCTATCAGATTCAAATATCTCATGATCATTGCCACCCTGTTCAATGGGAAAGGACAGCAAGTCAGATAAATTACCAAACACCGGTCATGTTGTAATTACACCGGTGCCCACTAGCAAAAAAATGAGAAGTAACATAGAAACATGTATCGGTGGCTTATAAAAGAACACATATACCGCAAGTTTCAGGGTTCTAAGAAGATACTACTCATCCACACAAACAAGGAAGTAGGTTTTCAATATGATTAAACTTCAATAAAGCAGATCTAATCACCTTGTAAGTCTTATCCCCAAAGAAATGGATTTCTTGAAATTCCTCAAGGTATCTCAAGCAGTAAGTTTTGTCCCAGCCTTGGGGAAATACCTGCAATTGTAGTGTGACAGTAGTAAAAAAAATGAATCGAATTGTTGAAAGGAAGATGTGCAGGAGTCTAGGAGACTCACGTCAAAACTAATTTGCCCTCCAATGGAAAATGTCAAGTTCAAGTGTGCAAACTTTTCACGGAGCACTGACACCATTTTAGGCCGAATGTTATGCACCTGCAAGAAATCATCTGTTTCAATCTAATGTCTTTGAATGGGGACTCCCCACTCCAACAAGAAAAGCTTTCTGACTTTTAGCATATGGTTATACCTTATCATACTTCTCAAATTCATCTCGTTCCTCTTGACTACAGTTTCTCCCTATCGGTGACACGTTAATCATCCCACTTCGGAATTCTATGAATGTACCCCTGAGGAAACAGTCGATAGTGGTCGGTAATGACTAGCTAGATAGTGCAAATCAGAATAGCTGAACAGTGTTGCTTACTGACCTTTTGATTGGGATATCCAAGTCAGCAATGTAATGAAGAGTGAAGTTAATAAATTCCTGAAATGAACACCCATCATCTTTAGTAACTAGCAGTAAGGCTTGAAATTCAATGAACGGAAGCTATGCAAGAAGGTGTACACATTGCACATAGGCTCACCTTCAACTTGTCCTCTCCTAGAAACGTTTTCAAACTCTGCAGATTGCATAGCGTTAGGTTCCAGCATAAACAAAGAACCAGTACAAATCAGAACTACCAGGCAACCAGTGAGTCCATTTTAGTGCTTTGCCTGGTCAGCCTTACCTTGTTCAGGTGTTCGGGGGGGGGGGGGGGGGGGGGGAGATTTCGTGGAAACTGAATTCTTAGTGATCATAGACTGAATATTCAGACACTGACCATATATTAAGACAAGACAGTATGTTTTGAGGTGCCCAGAGAGGCTTACTTGAGTTCCAATCAGCTTGCCGTCCTTGTGTGCAACCAAGCCATTCTCGGAGAACACGTAGTCGTAATCAATAAGAACTGCAGAAGAACAACTGGTCCAATTATTACGCAAAACGAACTTGGCACGCTGCATGGCCGAGTCAACGTCAGGAAGTAGGTTTGCTAACCTGAATTGCCGAGCTGCTCGGTGATCTTGACCAGATCTAATCAAAAAAAAGTTGTAATTCTCCTGCGGATCATGCGTGAGCAGCAACAGCGGCTGTGAAAGAAGAAGGGATCATATATTCTCACCTCGCGCAGCTGCTTCATGAACTCCAGCATCTCCGGCGTCACCCCCTGATCAAGAGAAGAAGCCAATGAAGAAGATTAAGTGGCGAAAATCACACGGGGCTGGAAACAGATCCGGCGGGCACGCAGGGGAGCTTGTGGCACCTTGCGGGGCGCGGTGAGTGTGCCGTCGACGTCGAAGAGCGCGAGGACGCCCGCATTCCTCCCCGCCGCAGCCATCGCGACGAAGCTCACGCTACGATTGGTGGGAACAGCAGAAGCAGCAGCTCTCCTTGCGTGGTAAAGACAAGAGCGCCCGAGCCGTGGGGAGAAGAAAGCGTGGGCTCGAATAGTCAGCTTGGCGTCGCGGATCTCGGCGTGCTTTCACGTCGGTTGGCGTGCGCGGGGTTGGCGCGGGGGGGGG